>JABUQX010058122.1:0-10000 GCA_015478945.1 Trachelipus rathkii | reverse complement strand
CAAACTAGAACTATTGAAATCACTTAGTAAATGTTAATAATGCACCTTAAAAAGTACACTTTTGGAGTCCATGCCTTAACTTGTAATAAATAGCTTTTGATGTTCACAGTTTAGAACGTATCCGTTCTAAGACGCCGATCTCATCGGTCACACTGAGTAGGAGAAATAATCAAACACAAAATTTCACAAAATTGTAGCACTATGATGTTTGCTGCTTAGAAACTGATCTGTTCTAAGTGAGAAAACTCATATGTAACATTAAATAAGTAAAATAATATACTAATGCTACAACATGTAGCAACTATGATGTTAAAAATACATAAAAGGATCTGTTTTAAGACAGCTGACTCATCCAACACAATAAATAAGCAAAAATACTTAACGGACTATGATGTTTGCTGGTTAGAAACAAATCTGTTCTAAGTGAGAAAACTCTGTAATTGTTGAGTTTAACGTAATGTAAAGACCGATTTTGTTTTGAAAATAATCGATATTTCGAGTTTTGTTTAAACTTTAAAGCATCGCTGCCAAATTTAAGTTATATATATATATATATATATATATATATATATATATATATATATATATATATATATATATATATATATTATATATTATATATATTATATATATATATATATATATATAATATATATATATTATATATAATATAATATATATATATATATATATATATTATATATATTATATATATAATATATATATAATAATAATATATATATATATTATATTATTTATTTATATATATATATTTATTTATTTATCATTTTATTCTAAAATATTTAATTTTATGATTTTATAATTATGACTGTAATAATTTATTAAAATTAAGATAATATATATTATATATTATATATATATATATATATTATATATCATTATATATAGTGTGTGTTGTAATGTGGTTGTGCAGTGGTGGTGTGATTAAAGTTTTAGGGGCGCGATAAGTTGGTTATTGATAACTCTTTTGTTTTTAAGTTTACACAGTAAAATATTGTGTAAAAACTTAAAAAAGAAGACAATAAAGTTAACAAAGTTGTCAGTGAGGAAAATGAGGAAAAGATCTAGAGTATTAAATAAAGGGATTTAAAGTTTGCGAAACAATGTGCTGAAGGTGTTAAGAAAGCAAATAAAGCCCTAGGCTTTATTTCAAAAATTTGAATAATATTTAAAATATAAAACTTCCTCTCTATAAAACATTATTTAGACCTCATCTGGAATACGTAATACAGTTTTGGAGTTCATACTTCAAAAGACATAGAAAAAAATTGAAAGAATTCAAAGAAGGGCAACCAAATTAATACCAGCAATTGGAGCATTGAATATAGGTGCATTACAGGCAATGACATAATGAAATTAGATATACATTCTTTAGAACAAGAAGATGAGAGGAAAATAATAGAAGTCTCCAAATACTAAATAAATTTGACCAATATCGATTACAGGCAATTCTTTAAACGATATGATTTAATGAGAGTAACCACGAAGTATGTGTAATCTTACTGATTTTGGGTGATAAAACCGAATATAACAAAGAAAAATCTTTTTCTTCACTTACGATGCAACTGAAAGGTGGAATAGTCTTTCTTTATGAAGAGAGTCCGTAGTGGAACAGCTCGAAGTGCACACCAGTGCGATTCATTTAACGAGAAAGTTACGATAGAACACTTTAAGGAAATGTCTGTGAACTTTAAACTCTCAGTCATCATTTAACTTTATTCAAATACTATAATAGTAGGAACCTGAATACTGGGTAGAAATCAAAGCTAGGACCAGTGAAATCACCTCTTGTAAAGCTAAAAGTGATTACACAGTGAAAAAGAATTTCTGTTTCGTTAAGTGAGCGTGTGGAGTGTGAGTGGCTTGCAAGGTATCCATTTAAGAATGGGTGGACATTATCGATCGCTAATATCGCCTTACCTTTAATATATTTGCTTTATATTCACTGTACTACAATATCCTGTTCTAAGACGGGCAATCTTGCCATCGAACCACACTGTGAGTAGCAGGTCACACGAGTGTCAGCTTGCAAAAGTATCCGTTCCTTAGGAAGGGACCTCATCGTCGCATTACTATCTGCCTGAACTTGAATAATTAAATAGCTTTGGATGTTTCTCGCATAAAACTATAAATCTGTATAATAACTGTAATAAAAATAAACAATTATATAAAATATCTGTTCTAAGACCCTGATATAATCTATCAAATAACTGTAATTTAATATAACTGATAATAAATAACTATATAAATATCTGTTCTAAGACTCTGTATATTGTCACATTGACAGTTGGCACATTATACACAACAACATAAACAAACAATACTTAATAATAAGACAGTTATGAATGTTTGTTGCTAGAAGCAGATTCTGCTCTGAGGTTAATTAAAATATTTTCTTCGTAAAAGGTAAAATTAATAGAACAGCTGAAAGTAAGCTACTTTTCTTTAAAGTTTAACCTTGAGAAATGTGTTTTTAAAACCTGTGGACACATTTTCAACTATTAGTTAATAAACAATGACCAAAACTTAGAGCAGGGGGATAGCCTTGAACGGACATGTAAAGGTCTTCGCTAGTTCGGTGTTCTGCAGTTCTGTGTAGTTCATGTAGCTCTTCTTTGTAGTGAAAGGTTCCCTATTTCTGCACAAGCTTAATAAGCTCAAATTTCCAGCACACATTAAAATATTCTAAATTTTAATAAACGTATTATTAACACGAGCAGAGGCAAGTGTTAGTAATACCTCTTCTTAACACTGCAGTTACACTTTTGGAATCCATGCCTCAAAAAGGAGATATAAAAAAATAGAAAATATTCAACGAGGGCTATTCAAATTAATAACAGATTTGAGAGGTAAGTCGTACGAGCAACGATTGCGTAAAACTAGATATACATTCTTTAGTGACAAAGAAGATTGAGAGGGAAAGAGAGTGGAATACGCCGACATATGAAATTGAATTCAAGAAAAATTATAAATATTGTGTACCTATAGGATGGCAAAAATTTTTAAGTATAGAGTGAGTATCTAATATATTAATATAATAAATATTATAAGAAATATATTTATATATATATATAAATTTAATATTATACTATAATAATAATATATTGATTAAGTATAATATAAATATAAATATTCTTTAATAAAAATTTCTCCTATATATAGTATTATATAGATATTAATTTATACTATGTTACTGAATAAAATCTAAATATATATATTAAGGTGAAATAACCGAGAGGAGCCTATCGTATATATTAAGGAAATTGGTCATTCTCCGTCTAATCAACTATATATTTGTTCTAATAACAAGCAAGAAGTAGTGAGCTAGAAATAATGAAATTATTTAAAAAATGTATGATATACATCTTAAAATGAATTCGGAATGAATGAATAATAAATAATGAAATAATGAAATAATGAATGACTTCAACATTTATTGTACAGAACGTTTTCGTTCGAAGTCAGGGAACTTTTATCACATTAAATAAGTCAAATAATTATTTGTCGGTGGATTATAATCCACCAACAACACTTAACGAACTTACAGCAACCATGGTGTTTACTGCTTAGACTAGATTTGTTCTATGATGGCAAACTCATTTGCCAAATTAAATATGTCAAATAAACCATAAACAGCACTTAAATTTCTAATAATAGCTTTGACATTTGCTATTATAAAAAGATTTATTTAAAGAAAACGCTACATCTATCACAATTAAAAAGTAAAGTAATTCCTAAACAAAATTCAGCAGGTTCTAAAAAATTGAACTCAGCCATTATATTAATTAAAGGTCCACCAAAAGACAAATGCTTAACAAATTAGCTTTGAGTGGACTGCCGAGTGTTTGCTAGTGGGTGTTCTGTGGTTCTGTAGTTCTTAAACACCTTCCTCTTCCTTTATTATTTTATTATTATTATTATTATTATTATTATTATTATTATTATTATTTATTATAATATATTATTAATTTATTTATTATATTTATTTAATTTATTATTTAATGATAATTTAATTAATAATTTAATTTATTCATATATATATCTTATTATTGTGTCATTATTCCTAGTTATGAAAACCTCTTTTAATGAAAAATTTCCTTGATTATCCCCTACGCATTCACCTTAGATTCCAAATATAACCTGAGTATTACTGCTAACTAGGCCCTCAATGATTAGTTTTCGTACTTATTTTATTCTAAATTTATTTTTCTCAAACTTTTAATTAAATTACAATTTTTTTAATATATAGCTAGATATATATATATATAGGTATTAATACTATATAATGAAGTTACAATTATATTTTATTATGAATTATATACTTCTTTAATAATTCGAATTATTTTTATAATGTATAAAAGTTAATGAAAGAATAAGCTATTAATTTTACTTTTGTATACAATATTTTTTGCGTATCACTAATTATATTAATTAAGGAAAATTCTCTTTCAGATACGTATTTATATGAATTTTATTAATTCAAATATTTAGTTTATACATAATAATAATAATAATGAAAATTAATAATATAATATAATATATAATAATAATATAATAATAAAAATATAATATATATATTATAATAATTTTAATAAGAATTAAAAATTAATAAATAATAATAATATAATAATAATTAATAATATAAATTTTGTTTCCGCTCTTGAACTTTTTATCTATATTATTATTTTTTATTATTCTCATATATATAAAAGTCGTGTTTTTATAACATTTTATTTAGTCATATTTAATTATGCGTAGTAATTATACTCTTCACGGCACCCGCTTTCGACGTGCGCGTGCTGTCCATTAAGAATGCTGAGCGCTTATCAGCGTAAGTGGTCTGTCATGCATAACAAGCACGTCAGTACCTGCCGTGCATCCATGACTATTGGTGCTGCATTATAATTTTTATTAAAACTCAATAAATATTAATGAAAATATATATAATTTAATATTACTAGATACAAAATAATTTGGTAAAATAAAAAAAAAATCTCAATTTAAGATATATTAATAATAATAATATATAATAATAATATATATTATTATATATATATATTTATATATTATTATATATTAATATTAATTATAAGTTAATATAATAATAATAATAATATAGAATATATATATTATAGTATAATTTACGTAGAACAAGAAGACAAGTATATTATATAAATTAAATATACTCTTATATATGTAATATATATTATATATATATATATATATATAATATATATTATATTATTATTATATAAATATATATATATCTATATTATATATCTATATATATATATATATTATTATATTTATATATATATATATAAATATAATATATATTTGATTATAAATATTATATTATAAACTTATATATTAAAATATATATATATATACTTATATATATATATATAATCTATGATATATATATATACTCTTATAAATATTATATCTAATATTATATATATGTATATATAAAATTAATTTTTGCCTTCAGTATGTTAATTATAAATTTGTTGGAACGGTTTATGCATGTCTCTAGCAACATTTTAGTACGTTTAGGCTTCAAGTACTTTTTTATTGCCTGGTTATCTAAGAAATTGCCATTATTATATTATTATTATTATTGATTATTATTATTTATTATTATTATTATTATTGATATTATTATAATTTTTTCATATTATTTTATTCTTTTTTTGTGAAATGAATACTTATCCACCTTCCACTAACCTCCGTTCCTTGGTTCGTGTAGTCCAGAATTTTATTATGCGTGCTCTGTAGGGATGAAGAGTGCATACATAAAATTTCTATGCAAAATATAGACCTGCCGACTCAAAAGTGCGAGAGAGAGAGAAGAGAGAGAGAAGAGAGAGAGAGAGAGAGAGAAGAGAGATGAGAAGAGAGAGAGAGAGATGAGAGGTGATGAGAGAGGAAGAGAAGAGAGAAGAGAGATGTGAAGAGAGAGAGAGAGAATATGAAAGTGAGAAGAGAAAGAGAAGAAGAAGATAAAAGAGAAAGAGAAAAGATGAGTGAGATGAGATAGTATGAGCTTTGAGCAAAGATCCCATTGAGAGAGAAGGTTAGAGAAGAGATGAGTGTGCCCGTAAGTAGTAGATTGTAGTGAAGAGTGAGATTATGGGTGATGACGTAAGAAGGCAATAGGAAAGTTGTACTTTTCTAATACTATTTTAGAGTTCTTTTTATTTGTGTCTATTATATATTCAAAATATTATTTATAATATATATGTTTAGCATCTCAAATTAATAAATATATATAATTATTTCACTAAAAATGTATATATAATTAATAAATTAATAATAAGAACTAAATAGAATAATAGTATATAATAATATATTATAAGTATTTTATACTATATAGTATATATATATATTTATATATTATAAATTTTATTACTCATATATATATATATATATAGCTGTGATATATGATTTGTATTTTTATAGAGTGTTATGGTATATCCCAAGGCACTCCAGTGCCCAATGATTTGCCACCTTCCTTGCGTTCATATGTACATTCTTCTTATACTGCCGAAGCTCTCCTTTATCACACACCATAGAACACCATCACACACAACACTTTCCTTTAAAAAAAAATAATAAATGAAAAATGACAACAACACGGTTAGCCTCTCAGAAACCAAGAAAAGCTGCTTCAAAAAATAGACTCTCATCCGCCAATCCCCAGTCACCACAGGGGAGTTGATGGCCTCAGGTGATGGGGTTAGCGCCGTCACGGAATTGCCGGACTGCACCGATTGAGGATCTTCTTTCTTATATTATATTTCTAGCTCAATCTCTTCGTCTCTCTCTGGCCTTAACAACTTATTTAAAACTTGTGTATACTCATTCCACCTCTCTTCGCTCTAGCAGAGTTGTGCACTAATTCATTTAAAACGTATTCTTCGATGTGTGAGGTTTTTTGCAATATCTCGTTCTGATGTTCTGATAGCAAATCCTATTCTGTTTCTTCTTACTGTCTCTTCAAAGTTGCACCTATGTGTGTGAAATGTAGTTGTTTTTGTTTTGTTGTTGTTGTTGTTGTTGTTGTTGTTGTATGTTGTGTTGGGTGTGTGTTTGTTGGGGTTGTTGTTTGTTTGTTTTCGTGTCTCCCGGTGCGACTGATTTGAGAGATACATTCACTCAATTTCCCGTATCCTATACATATACTAGACCTAACTACTGTCAAACCTTTCTTATGTCTTTCAATCTCAGTCTTTCTATGTATATAAATATATCCATTCTCAAATTAATACAAAATTTTTAAAAATATTATAATAAAATATTATCCCAAATATAAATTTTATATTTTTTTGAATAAAATAATTATTATATAGTATTATATATATGAATATATTAAATAACAAATAGATAAATTATATTATCATAAATTAAATTTAAATATACTACATTCTTCGACAACTTAAACTTTCATATTAAAAACACGTGTCTATTCTTCACGTATATTTGCTCTGGAATCATCATTCTTGGTGATTTCAACGTTCACCACCGTCAATGGCTTTTCCTAATTCTCAAGATACAGTTGACGAACTTGCCTACCGATTTTCTATCCAGAACGACCTCGAGCAGAAGATACAACTCCTTAATCGTTTCCCTTATCGTTTTGGAGTGATCAACATAACATTCTAGACCTTTTCCTAACCTCTAATCCTTTTTCTTACGCTCCTCTTTTCTTCCTCTGCGGGTTTCGTGCTTCCACACCCGCATTTTATTCCCGTATACCTTGAATTGAAAGACACTTTTTTTAGAACGAACATATTGTTGGAAGGATCACAATTTACTACAGCTTCTCAAAAGACAGTTTAAGGGTGTTTCTAAATTATATCTTAGGTACTCCCTTTAGAACTTCTTCATTCTATTCCAGTTGATTTCGTTTTATTGGGGGGTGTACCTTGGGTGGTTCACTCACGCAGTTCTCCTTAAATAGGATGAGTCGAAGGCTTTTTTGTTTTATCAACTCTCTTATACTCTCACTAACTCTCTACACTCCCTCTTTACTACAGTTAGGAATTGTTGCCCATCGTCCTCTTTTATTTATCGCTTTGCATTGGACACTGCCTCTTCTGAACTCTCTCTCTTGCTCTTGCAATATACTTTGCGCCTACTCTCTCTCTCTTCCTCTGCTCTGTCTCTCTCTCTTCTCTCTCTCTCTCTCTCGTCTCTCTCTCTCTCTTTCATCACTCTCTCTTCACATATTATAAGGACACTGCTCTTCTGAATTCTTCAGTCACATACCTTCTCCATTGAGAAGAAGGCCTTCGCGCGACACGCATTTTCTACACACTCTAATCCTTTTTCTACCTGAATAGCTGACCTCTTTACAACCAAAACTTTTTTATGTCAATATTAGCACATTTAAACTCCACTTAAAGTTTGTGAGAGCACTCCCATTAATCTATTTTCCAACTATTTGGACTTACTATCACTTTTACATTTATTTGAGACGTGTGATACAGGGAGGCGTACTGTTCTTTTGCTTCTAAAAAGTTGGATATGACTACGGGAACTCCCAACTCTGAATAGAATACTTAGACCTCTATGTCTGTGAACTACCTAGTGACATATAGTGATATTGAGTAAGGATAGTTTATGAATATACGACTAAAAATATATTATAGTCATATAATATATATAATACTATATAATTTCTATTTGTCTACTATAATATATAATTATAATATATAGTAATAATTATATGTGAGGATATATATATATATAATAATATATTATGATAATATAATATATATATAACCATTGTATTCTACTAAAATATATTAGCACTTCATATAAAAAAATACACTTGTACTTACATGATTATGTATACGAAGGTTCTAAGTCTCTACAGAGTCTATATAGAATTAGACATGACATTTGATAGTATATGATACTAATAAATAGTACTTATTAAATAAATAATGCCCTTAATTAAGTATATATGTATATATTATAATTATAATTAATATATTAATATTGTTATTCAGTCTTTATATCTTAATTTATATAGTGAATCTCAAAAAGTCGTTATTTGTGTTTATTTTATATATTATATATAAACTTGAAAATAATTTTCCTGAATATATTTATTTATACCTGCAGCTTCTTCATTTGATAAGTAGGGCGTGTAGTATAGTTTTAGAGGTATAAAATATTAATATGTTTAGCAGATATATTGTGGAATGGATTGACGGTATAGAGAGGTATGAGAAGTACCGTACTACCCTATTAAACACCAATATTGGTATTATGCCTCAATAATAGTACATATCCCTAGTATAATAGAAAATCGATAGTAATTTAATGATTGAAATATACTAGATTATATAGATGATATATATATTTTATAGTCTACTATACCATATATAATCTAAGATGACGATTATTTATGGAGGTGATATAATATATATATATACTATACTAGTAATACTAAATATATATATATTATAGGTATATATATATATAAGGTAAGAGTAAGTAACGGTATATAATAGTAGTAGTAGAATAGTAGATATAATATATAATAGGTAATTAAATATTTATATTTTTTTTTTTACACTGCAACCTATAATATATATAAATTAATATAGGTGTTACTCAAGAAATATATATATAGTGTTAGTGAGTTAATATAGATAGTGATTCATTATTAAAACATTATAATTTGTTATAACATATATTCATTTTATAATATTTATAAAGTAAAATTATAAGAAACGCCGTTACATAATAAACGAAGCCTGTTAGAAGAAATTTGAAAATAGTGCTATATAAGTAAAAGATGTATAGATAGTGAACATAAATGTGGTGGCATTTTTATATCCTCAAATAATCAGTTTCTGTGTCATTAAATTCGTCGTTTCTATAAAAGACAAAAAACTAAATAAAAAAAACAGAAAGGAATAAAAAAAAGAAAAAGACAATCTACCATATGAAGGTAAAAAAAATA
>JABUQX010058121.1:32500-37500 GCA_015478945.1 Trachelipus rathkii | reverse complement strand
TGTGATAAAAGATAGGACAAATCTTTGTTTAATTTTGTGTAAATATGGTCATAATCACGTCACTTTCCACAACTTAATATTAAATTTGTCTTTTCTTCAGATTTTAAAGTTGCATCCTTCCTTAATCACAAGGACAGAATCCCTCGTGCTCTCCGTTCATGTGTAGTGTATAAATATGTTTGTGACCTCTGCAATGAGGTCTATGTTGGCAGCACAACGCGCCAACTCTCTATCAGAATTGATGAGCATCGAGGCGTTTCTTCAAGAACGAGAAATCCATTGTGCCGTCCAGCCTTCTCCAGCATCAGAGACCACTGTCACTCTCGTGGAGCTAAAGTTAAAGCACCTTGTTTAGAAATATTAACCCAAACTAACCCATCAGTTTAGACTTACGGAATATAGTCACTTTATAAAATACTAATAAACCCCTCATTTAAATAAAGTAATGGACCTTTTAAACTGCAGTTATTTTAATATGGAAAGAGAATTTTTTAACATTTTTTTTATTATAGATTTTATAACATTTTTTTCTACCAGTCTCTAAGTTTTTGTATTTAATTTACAATATTGAAAATATTTGTCACCATTCTTTTTTTTTTTTTTTATTATTTTTTAATATTTATTAATGATCATTATTTTATTATTTATTATTCTTATTTATTATTATTATTATTATTATATTATTTTATTATTAATTATATATTATTATTTACTTTTATTTTATAATTATTTGTTTAATTTATTAAATTGTCATATTTTTCACACTGCCTTTTATCATCATTCTTATCAAGACATTTTTCAACTACTAAACAGATAATTATTAAACAGCCAACCAACTAACTGTTAACTACAATAGCCTACTTTAACCTGATTTGACTTTTCATATATTTGTCACATTTAGAGATAAGTGGAATGTTTTAGAATTTGAACCTTTTACTTGTGTTATTTTATTTTATTATATTTTATCATTTTTATTATCCTGATGATGAGAAACGTTATTTTCTAAAATATTTAATAAAAGAAATAAAAAACAATAGTCAGAGTTTGATTCTCTTATTTATAATAAAATTAAGATTCCCCAAAAACAGAGCAGGGGCATATTATTAATATATATATTATATAGGTATAATATATATATATATAACTATATATAATATATATTATTATAATAGCGGGGGGGATATATTATATTCATATATAATATATATATATATATATATATGATATATATATATATCAGAGTTTTCTTTAGTGAGCCTTACTTATTTATTTTTTATTTTTTTTGGCAATGACCATATCACATTTTTTGTTTCGAAATTCCCCGTTTTACCAATTTTTTTACCATAAAATACCCAGCCCGGGTGGGTAGGTTGGAAACTTCATGGGAAGGTACCCACTGCAACCCTGATCCATTGTAATAGCGATAGTAAGGAGAGTGATGCAACAGTTGAAGGTGCAAAAAGAGACGAGAGAGTTAGTGATTGCAAGAGAATAAGTAATACGAAGTCCATAGACTCCACATTCTCAAGGCGAGCTGTGTGAGTGGAACGACCTCAGATGCGTGAGGCATACTCTATACAGGGGCGAATACCCCCTACAAAGAGCAAGCGACTGGGCTGATGGAAAGAAATTTTGAAGGCGTTTCAGAAACCCAACCTCTCCTAGAAGCTTGTTAATTAAAAGAGATAATGTGATCTTCCAAGAATGACGAAGAAAAGAAGAAACGTGAAAAATATTAAAGACAGGTGAAGGTTTGACCTACGTCTTTTCAAACATGTTTTACTTGTACAGAAGATGAAGGTTTGACCTACGTGTTTTCAAACATGTTTTAGTTGTACAGAAGATTGTCAAGTAGAAATGTGAAGAAACTGAGTTTTTAAACTTTTGAAAAGGAGCTTGTTTTTTGTGCCCCAATTAGAAATTCGAGAAAGATGAGAGGTTAATTGCTCTGAAGCCACCCTCCTAACATGAGTTAATTACTCTTGGGTGGAGATGTCTTTCAAAATGAAAAGATTAAATAATGGAGGGTGGAATTGTAGTCATAGAAGTGGATGGGTGATGAAGTAATAGAGAGAGAATGCCATTAATGAAAAGTAGAAAAAGTTGGTGATAGGGTAGAAGAACCCTGAGGAACACCAATATTAATAGTTTAAAAAGGATGAACTGTGGCTGTCTACAACAGCTTCTATGGAACGACCTGAAAGGAAATCAGACAGAGAGAGAGAAGGATATCTACCAAAAGAGTTTAGTTTAGAAATCATTGCGTTGTTTCAGAATGTATCGAAGGCTTTGGATATGTCTATAGCCGCAGCAAAAGATTCACCCAAATATAGAAGAGAGGACCAAGAACCAGAAAGAAGAGGAAGATCAGCAGTTGAGCATTCCTTATGAAGGCCATTAGAGGGATCTTGAGATATAAATTAAAGATCTTTGAGATGTTTTCCAAATTTTTTATGAAAGAATAGATTAAAAATTTTCAGAAAGAGCGAGGTTTTAAAGTGAAAGGACCGATAGTTTAGAAGATTGAAGAGAGGTTTCTCAGGTTTACGGCACAGGATAGATGAGCTAACGTCTCTAGAAGGAAGGGAAGGTCGAAGTGGAAAGACAGACAAATTAGTTTACCAAGTCTTGATACAAGATTGGAAGCACTAATTTTGAAAACCACAGGAGAAATACCATCAACACTGAATACGCCTTGCAGTTGTTAAAGTCTTAAAGATAGCAGAAATCACTTTCATACAAAAACATAAGATAGCACCGACCATCTAAGGTGGAATTCTGAAGTAAAGGTTTGATGAAAGAGTTTGCTTTTCGTTGAAGGAAATGTCCATTGCGCTCCTGTGGAGATTTACTTGAAGAGGGAAAAATATTGTAATACTTTTAGTCTTTTCCTTTTCCCTTATTTTTCAAATTTCATTATCTATATCTTTTCAATCCTCGTCCTTTACCACAATTTCTGTCATATAGTGGTATTATAGTATATATATATATATATATAATATTTATATCTATATATATATATATATATATATTTATATATATATAATATTATATATATATATATAATATATATTATATATATATTATTATATAGTATATATATTATATATAATATAATATAATATATATATATATTATATATATATAATATATATATATATATATATATATATATATATATATATATATAATAATATATAGCAAGTCTTCTGAAGGAAGCGCGAAAGGTTTAAGAATTGAGAATAGGGGAATCTGCTTAGAAGAATAATGAAAGGGATGGTGCTTTCGTATTTGATGAAATGGATGTGAGGGGAGTGTGAAAGAACACTTCGAAATCTGCACAATATTAACAGTTAATGATGGAGGGTGTTAGTGAATGTTGTGGTGGTTTGATTGTGCAAAGGATAGTATTTTGCGGATGAGGTTTAGTAAGGGGAGTAATGGGGTTAGGGTGAGGATAAAGATATGAAGAAAATAAGAAAGAACAATCTGCCCAGGATATCGATGAAATATGGCCACTAGTTGAGAATGATCAAGAGCGGAGGCAGAGATGTGATTGATTGGATTGGAAGTTGTGTAATAAAAGCTTTATGGAGGGTATAGTTCAAGGGATTTGAGGAGAGCGTAATGTACCCTTATATAAGGGTAAGGAGAAAAGGGGAACTGTAGAAATGGGGAATAAGTTCTTATTGAGTGTTGTAGGGAAGGTATATGCTGGTATTTGGGTCGAAAGAGTGCTGAGTGACATGGGGACTGATTGGTGAAGAAAGAACAAGGTGCGTTAGGGAGTTGGTAGAGGAGGTGGTTGGATCAAATCTTTACAGATTTGAAACAAATGATTTGACAGAGAAAATAGGACAAGTGCCATTTGTTCTAGATTTGGTTTTATGATTTAAAAAGTGTCAATATGCAATAGATGTCTTTCTTGTGTGTTCTACATTCTCTCCGTGGTTAGGCTTTCTGAATGGAATCAAAGTATGTATGACGATAGTAGGTGTGTAAGAATAAATGGTGTCATGGTGATTGGTTTAGGATTAAATAGCGGAGTGTTATAGTGTTTTGCATTATTTCCCTTGTTGGTATTCATGTGTATATGGATGGGGTTAATGAAAGAATTCGAGGGTGGGGGATGGAGGAAATGGTGTTTAGAATTGATGGAGAATGGGAGGAGTGGAGGGTGCCCTACCTATTGATATGCGGATGATTTGGTTTTGTTGTGGCGAGTCTGAGGAGTTTGAGAGGATTGGTGGAGAGGATTTGGCAGGGTATGTAAAAGGAGGGGTTGAAAGTAAACGTAATAAGAGTAAGGTTTATGGTTGTGAGTGAGGAAAGTCCTCAGTGTGAAGTTATGTTTAGATGGTGAGCGCTGGAGCAAGGTCTGAGTTTAAATATTTAGGGTATGTTGGAAACGAGAAGGGAACGGATGATGCAGAGTGTAGTAGGAAAGTTGTTGAATGGGCAGGAAGGTGGTGGTGCAATTAAATCGTTGGTTGATGTAAAGGGACTAAGTCTGAGTGCGCTAGGGTCTTACATTGAGGGTATGTTGTTACCTGTGTTATGTATAGTAGTGAGACTATTGTCTTGGAATAAGAAGTATAGATCTTAAAGTTCAATGTGTTCAGATGACAATCTTTAGGGGCATGTTAGGTGTGAAAAGAAAAGAATTAAAGTGAGGAATGAACGTTATTACGAGAGCTTGTGTAGAGGTTGTGAAGAAGGGGTAAATTGAGAGGAATAAATGAAAGTATGTTGAGATGGTTTGGTCATGTGGAAGGATGAATGAAGTCGGTTGGTTAAGCGGATGTTGTGGAGAGTGTGTTTGGAACCGACCAGCTGGGAGGACCGAAGAGAAGTCGGATTGAGTCGGTGAACGAATTTCTGAAGGAGAGAAATGTGAGTTGGCAGAGGCGAGAATAAGGTGCATGATAGGAGAGAATGGGCGGGGTTTTGTATGGGGGCATGGTTGTGGCCACCTGGGGCCAGGGGGATGACCTTCATTG
>JABUQX010058121.1:25000-30000 GCA_015478945.1 Trachelipus rathkii | reverse complement strand
TAATATCAAGAATACAGAGCATAGCGTGGAAATGTTGGCACGAGGTGCCCTGACAACTGGTTTGCACTTGTGCGTTGATTTTTTTTATGTTTCCTTGGAATAATTAGTGCTTCCTCTCCGTGTGCAGAACAAAACTGTTTATTTCTCTCTGACATGAGAGGCACACATTCCATTTTGTTCCTTTCAAACTAAGCTTAAAACCTTGGGTTCTAATTGCTTGTTTTCGTCGCAGGCGATCTCCCTTTAGGAATTTACCAAACAGTCTTTTTTTTCAAACTCTGTAAGCCTATGCAAATCTTATTTTTCAATCCTGGAATTGTGCACAATCTATTCTCTGTAAAGCTAATAGAAACTTTTTCTTCGCCAGAAATGCAATATTTTGGGTCCGCTTTTTGGGCACTGCAAAAAAACAAAACAGCAATTCTAACTTTTGCTTTTGCTCTTTCTGTTTCTTCCGTGGCCACAGCTTGCTCTCTTACCTTCTACTACAGCTGGAATTTCATTGCTCCAAAATAGATTGAATGTAATTGCACTTTAGGACAATGCCAAAGTATTCCTTCTCCACTTCGCTTCCAATATCATTTAGGCCTAACATTGTAAATTCCTGTAAAGAAATTAGATTAATTCCGTGGTTCTTAAAATTGTCATTTCGAGGTTTTTTTATCCCCCCTTGGTAAACTGTTTTTGTCTCTACCCGTTGCTTCGACCCTATTCCTTCCTGTTGAAGCATTCACTCCACCTGTGCCGAAAAAGGAATACGTGCAGCCCGTCCAACTATCGTCCTGTTGCTTTACCCCTTTTTCTTTTCGATCTTTTTGGATCAATCATTAACAGAAGATGAAGAAAATAATCTAAATATTCTTAATTAATCTTCTATCCTTATTTGTTATGAGTCATATGATTTCAGTAACGACTGTTGCTCAACTGATGCTCGACTTCTCTATAGCTCTTGGTCATTTCACTCATTCGATATTCGCACATTTCCGTGAACTCTTTGGTCATAGAAAAGCTTTTGATAAAGTTTGCACAAAGCTTTGACTTGTAATCCCTCTTTTAGTATCAATCCTTCACTCTTTGACCTCTTTCTTTCCTCTCGTTCTATAGCAGCTTGTTTCATACTTGCCATGTTTCATCCTTTAAAATCTATCCAATAGTGATTTTTCATTATGGCTCTCTCATCACCAAACTTTTACTCCTTTCGTTAACGATCTCTTTATTTTTCACTTTTCGTCGGCCCATCAACTTGTTTTGCCTACTACTTACACCCATCATTACTCATTAATTTGAAAGACTCTACTACAACTCAAGAGAATGTAAATTCATGTGGTTAGGAGACAACAAGGATCCTAGACTTAGACTAGGTGCAGAGTCGCCCTATAAAGGGGGGTGACGAGATGAAGTTTCCCAGTATAACACACTGGATGGGGAGCTGCTTAAAAGCGCACTAAGTCAAGTTCTTAGTAACTCACTACTGGAAAGCAACAGTTAGATCGAATTAAGCATGAGATCGATAGACAAATGGATACATGCTGCTACTGTGTGAAGTCTAGTTCGAAGAGGGATTGGAGAATAGGGGATAAACTTATGAGTGAGAATTCCTGCGCCTTCTCTATCATTGTCAGTTTTTTCTATAGAAGTTAGCGACGATTTGTATTCCAATTGTTTGAAAAACTCCCGATAACATAGTTGAAGTTCCTGCAAACATATGCATTTTGGTGTACATATGTTAATTAGTTGAACAAGTTCCTCAGAATTAGAGTAGTAGCCACGAAATTCCATTGAAGGAAGGTGGCCATGCTATGTTATGAATACTTTGAGGATAGTGTTTTTGAGATAATTGTCTCTATGTGAATAGGGATAATATTGAAGGTGGATACAGATGAAGAAGAAAGGCTGAGACGTGGGTGCAGACGAGGAAGAGTAATAAATTCTGGTGGTAAGGAATAGTCATACAACAAAGATTTTGGTTGTACTACCGGTTTTGGGGGGTAGTTTTCTGTGGTATTTGGTGGAGGGACTTTGCTATGAATGCGAAGTAAGTGAGTCAAACCAAGTTCAATGTTATTATTGGACCTTGGCTTGGTCGTTTGGAGTATCAACCAGGGTGCTCAGTTGGGATGGAGAGCGATAATCAGTATCTGCCAAGCAAGCAGATTCAGAAAAAGTAGTGGAGAATAATGGGGCTGTTTCCATTAAAACGGGGAGAGAAAGGGTTACCGGAAGTCAATTTTTATGAGAGGGTTGTATGGAACAGTAGCGATTTTGGGATTTTTTTTTCCCGGGTTTTATTTGGGTTAGCGAAAGTCTGAAAGGCTGGAAAATTTTGTCAGTGAGTTATCAGGTGGTTATTTAGTGGGAGGACTGTACAAATTTGAGTTAGATAGAGAGATTTCTGGGAACCCTTTCATGCTTCCACAGATTCAGAACCGCTTGCATTGTTGTAGTGTTTATGTTGAACGGTCTCCATTCGCCTCCCATGGTAAATGCAGGAAGCATTATAGATGAGAGTGTGGTCGTCACCAAGTTCTATTTTGGAGAGCTATGATCCATTTTCAGTCAGAAGGCATGAATCCTTTGGGAGTGCTGACCGATACAGAGAAATTTGGAAGATTGACAGGTGTCTAGAGAGAGAAGGTTCTCCAAGAAGATTGCTCTCGCGCTTAAATAACTTCAAGCAACAGAGGATTGGATATAGAGATGTGGAGTTCGACAGCTGTTGGTTGCTTATAATACAATATATTGTAAGTCAATGTTTTTGTCACAGGAATAGACTCGAATCTCGTTCTCTTTCCGTTGTTGTCTCTTGTACATACTGGCATGGAGAGAATCGCCAAAGTTCTATCCTGTGACAAAAACATTGACATCAATATATTGTATTAAAGCAACCAAAGCTGTCGAACAATCCACCAACCAATCCTCTGTTGGCTTGAAGGATTATTCCAGCTCTTCTGAATCCTCCTATACTTCTTCTTCCAAATTTCTTATCTCAGCACTCCCTAAAGGATTCTATGCCTTAGCTGATGAAATGGATCATAGCTCCCAAATAGAACTTGATGTGACGACCCACTCTCTCTATAATGCTTCCTGCATTTACATGGGAGGCGAATGGAAGACCGTTCAACATAAACACTACAAACAATGCAAGCGTTCTGAATCTGTTGGAAGCATGAAAGGGTTCCCAGAAATCTCCTATCTTAACTCAAATTGTACAGTCTCCCTAAATAACCCACCTGATAACTCACTGACAAAATTTCCAGCTTCAGACTTTCCTAACCCAACGGATCCCAATATCGCTACTCCAACACCCTCTCATAAAAATGACTTCCGGTAACGCCTTTCTCTCCCGTTTTAATGGAAACAGCCCCATATTCTCCATACTTTTCTGAATCTGCTTGCTTGGCAGATACTGATATCGCTCTCATTCCCAAACATGAGCACCCTGGTTGATACTCCAACGACCAAGCAAGTCCAAATAATAACATGAACTTGGTTGAACTCAACTTACTTCGCATTCATAGCAAAGTCCCTCCACCAAATACCACAGAAAACTACCCCCCAAAACCGGTAGTACAACCAAAATCTTTGTTGTATGACTATTCCTTACCACCAGAATTTATTACTCTTCCTCGTCTGCACCCACGTCTCAGCCTTTCTTCTTCATCTGTATCCACCTTCAATATTATCCCTATTCACATAGAGACAATTATCTCAAAAACACTATCCTCAAAGTATTCATAACATAGCATGGCCACCTTCCTTCAATGGAATTTCGTGGCTACTACTCTAATTCTGAGGAACTTGTTCAACTAATTAACATATGTACACCAAAATGCATATGTTTGCAGGAACTTCAACTATGTTATCGGGAGTTTTTCAAACAATTGGAATACAAATCGTCGCTAACTTCTATAGAAAAAACTGACAATGATAGAGAAGGCGCAGGAATTCTCACTCATAAGTTTATCCCCTATTCTCCAATCCCTCTTCGAACTAGACTTCACACAGTAGCAGCATGTATCCATTTGTCTATCGATCTCACTGTCTATTCGATCTACTTGGCTTCCAGTAGTGAGTTTACTAAGACTGACTTAGGTGACCTTTTTAAGCAGCTCCCCACTCCAGTTGTTATACTGGGAAACTTCAATCTCCGTCACCCTTTATAGGGCGACTCTGCCACCTAGTCTAAGTCTAGGATCCTTGTTGATCTCCTAACCACATGAATTTACATCCTGTTGAGTGAGTAGTCTTTCAAATTTTAATGAGTAATGATGGGTGTAGTAGTAGGCAAAACAGTTGATGGGCGACGAAGTGAAAAATAAGAGATCGTTAACGAAAAGGAGTAAAAGAGTTGGTGATGGAAGAGAGCCATAATGAAAATCACTATTGATAGATTTAAAGGATGAACCATGGCAGTATGAAACAGCTGCTATAGAACGAGAGGAAAAGAAATGAGGTCAAAGAGTGAAGGATTGATACTAAAAGAGGGGAATTTACAAGTCAAAGCTTTGTGCTAAACTTTATCGAAAGCTTTCTATATGTCTAACACTACAGTAAATGATTCACCGAAGTTCTGAAGGACAAAAGACCAAGAATATGAGAGAAGGAAAAGGCGATTCCCAGTTGAGCGCTCCTTACGAAATCCATACTGACCATAACAAATAAGGATAGAAGATTTAATTAAGATATTTATATATTTTCTTCATCTTTCTGTTAATGATTGATCCAAAAAGATCGAAAAGAAAAGAGGGTAAAGCAACAGGACGATAGTTGGAGGGCTGCAGTATTCCCTTTTTCGGCACAGGTGGAGTGAATGCTTCAACAGGAAGGAAAGGTCGAAGCCAACGGGTAGAGACAAAACAGTTTACCAAGGGGGGATAAAAACTCGAAATGACAATTTTAAGAACCACAGAGTACATAAATCATTTCTTTACAGGAATTTACAATGTTAGGCCTAAATGAATTGGAGGAAAGTGGAGAAGGAATAGCTTTGGCATTATTTA
>JABUQX010058121.1:15000-20000 GCA_015478945.1 Trachelipus rathkii | reverse complement strand
TTGCCTTCCAGCAAGAGCTTCTATTATCTAATAACATGCCATAAAAGCAAGATAGCTTATATATACTCAACTAGCAACTATGTCTCAGGTAGTTATATATACGATCATTATCATTGTACTATTACATCCCGGTATATTAGGCCCTACCACCTAATATACTCACTAGTATATCCACTATTCCTACAATTCATGTTACCGTCAGTCATAAACACATATTGAATTACATATACTCATATACATATATTATAATTTATTCTTCTTTATATAAATACTATAATTTCATATATAATTCACTAATGATTATATAAAATCAGAAAATATATAATAATAATTATAAAAAATATATTATTAATAAGAAATCATAAATGAGATAATACTAAATCTTACCTAATGGTACTACTCTGTATCTCTATAATCTTACATCCAGACTTTGGTCCTACCCTCATCTTAAATATACTTTTTGTAACGGACTTATTATCTTCTCACTACTTTTATCCATGTAAGAGGTTCCCACTAACTATGGGAGCGATTTCCAACTTCAACTAATATAAATCACTTCATGTGAAAACTAAAAAAATAATACATTAAATAATATATATAATTAATATAAATTATAATAATAAATTAATAATAATAATAATTAATAATATTAATAAAATCCTATAAACTATATATCAGACTGACCCTTATTAAAAATTATTATAGCAAAAAACCAATATTACCATATTAGTAAGATTAGATTAGATAGAATGAAATAAGCACGGATTAACGTTTTGAAAAGATGGTTAGAATACCAAAATGAAATTATTATTGAAAAAATTCAATGAAATCCAAAAAACTCAAAAATTTAGGAGAGAAACATTGAGTCAATTGACCCCAAGTACATATTATATACATGCATTAAAAAGGATCTCATCTATCTCTCTATATCTCTAAATGTATGGGGTTCCCCTTCAAAGTATTCATAGTTACTATAGTACTCAGCGGCATACTAAACTGATCATTTTCGTGTAAATCTCTAATTCAATACAAAGCTTTGTAAATGGATCTAGTCTTGCATTGCGAAACCGTTAATATTTTTTAACAATTTGTGCTTTTAACTTTTAGCTATCCACGAGATCAACGTGACAGTCTTAGGTCTCTTGATGCTGGAGAAAGTGGAGCCGCTGGTGAAAATGGGATGCTTCTGTTATCATGATACTGAATACGTCCCTTCTCGTGATGTAGGTGAAATCTAGTATTCTGTCTCCGTTTTCTTGGAATGAGAGTTGGCTCCCGCTTAACAACTGAGAAGGCGTACAGTGTTGATGGTATTTCTGGTCGTCGTGTGCCGATCTAGATCTCATTAGACTCTAGTAGTGGTCCATCTGCACAATCTCATGTATTTTATACACTCCAAAGTAGATTCGGGAGGAGCACGAGGATATTCTAGCTTTCTTGTGATTAAAGTTTGGTCTGTCTTTACCAGGACTGTCAGGGAGACTTTCCCTTTCCTAATACTCTTAGAGAAAGAGACGATCATTATAGTCTTCATCTAATAATCATGTTTTTCGTTGCGCCGAATAAAGATACTAAACAAACCGTCTGCTCAATCCTATTTCCAATCTTAACCAACTCATACGAAATCTCCTTTAACACTTCAAATGAAACCTTCCTCTCTCCGCTCTATCCTTCTTTAGTACAAGCATCACATTCCACAACTAAAATTTTAATTTGTAATCCTAGTCTTGGAAGCGAATTTATCTCAACTATTTTTGAAAAGTTGGAACCCTCTCATTCAAATCAGCCCTCCTTAAGTAAATCAGCTATTATTCTGTCGTCTACGATTCAATCCCTGCTATTGTGAGCGCTTTGCATAAGTATGTAAAATATAGGCTTTCTAAGTGACCCACTTGCGTGCTCCTTAACCTCTTCTTACTTGGTTTTGGTTGATCCTGCTACTGTCATCTAATTGCGCGCCAACTTCTTATCAGAATTGGATGATGAAGTTCAATTCTCTGAGGCGTTTGTTCTTGCTTGTCGGCCTCAAGATACGACGATATCCAAAGACTCCTTCATACATTCTTGAAACTAGACGCACGTCCAAGCCTTCGTCACTCTTCAGCTAATCAACGTAAAACCTCACTTTGGCCACTCTTCGTGAGCTAAGAGTTTATCCTATCTCTACTAGCTCCCTGTTGCTTGTTAAATAGATATCCTTATCAAGTGTACGTTCCATTAAGAAGCTTCGCCATTGTAAGAACTCACCAAGCCATCAGATTCATTCCTTTTTAAAACTAATATTAAAATATCTTATGCGTATACTACTCAGTATAGTGTTCTCCTTACTTTCCCTTGATCACTCAACTGTTTCTACTTTTCAATATAACCTTAAATGGGTCAATTCTCTCTCATTCTCACTCTCCATCACCAAATCCACTATATACTAATAGACGATATACATGAATTCACCCCTTTCTTTTAAAATCGTAGTCTATGTTAATATCTTTTCATTTCTCTCTGAATAAAGGAGGCGAGGTCTTCCAGCCCAAAGAAGATATATTAACTCTATGTCTTTAGACTTTTTGAGTGTGCTTGTGGCGTTCCATGATTTATATCAGCATCAAAACGTATCTCGGAATTTCTCAAGTTCGACTACAACAAAAGGATCCCAATCTCTTCCGTGTTTTAAATAAAATTCATCATCATATCGTGCATCTGCGCAAACAAAAACGAGGCCATTGTACAATCCAGAAAATAACTGCGCTCTATAGAAAACACGTAAGGTCAAAATGGCTTTTTCTAGTCTTCTGTATCAAGTATTATGTGTTTGAGAATATAAGGACGTAGTAAATCAAACCTTCTCTTTGTTCTATTAATATTATTTTTGTCACACCCGATTTTTTGCTTTCTTTTTCTTCTTGTCATTTTCTTTGGATTAATTATTGTATCAACTTATTCTCTTTTAAGATTTAACAAAGCTTATTCTAGGAGAGGTTGGTTCTGAAATTATCGCCTTCATAAAATTTTTCTTTATCCATCAGCCCAGTACGCTTGCTCTTTGTAGGGTGGTTCATTCTCGCATCCACTTGCATACGAGTTTATGATGCCTTAGTCCAGTCATCTGATTGGTCTGTTCACTCTCACTATAGCTCTGCCTTAGAATTGTGAGAGTTCTAATGTGGACTTTCGATTAATTACTTATATATCTCTGCTCAATCACTTAACTCTACTCTCTCGTCTCTTTTATTCACATCTTTCTAAAACTGTTTGAATCTAACTACTCTCTTACTTATCGCTATTTATATCAATGGATCTAGTAGTTGTTTGGCATGTGGGTTATACCTTCCCATGAATTAAGATTTGCTCAAATCTACTTTTATCCCACACCTGGGCTGGGATATTTTTATTATAGGTAAATTTATTATCAATGACAGTTATTTTTAAACAGAGACGTAGACTTATATTCGAAGATAACATTATATAAAAACTCAGCATCGCTAATGAGCTAACATATTGCTCAGTAAAATATACATTAACAAATAATTAAAGAATGAAGCTTTAACTAGGTACATCACCTTTAAGATATAAACTTCTGATGACTTTCTATATTTATGTCTAATATACTTAAGATAGATATAAGTGGGAATTAGTTTATTAAATGAATATTAAACTCATTTTATCATTTAGTATATTTGATTATATTTTTATGTATTTATTATTAATATATATTTATATTATTACTAATTTATTATTTATCCTTAGTAATTAGATGTAAGATAATATCGATATTATTATATATTTACTATATTATTAATAATAACGTGATATCGATTTTATTATATATAATAATAAATAATATTAATATATATCAGACACCCGAACTGCTTTCGAGTGTTTATGCTTGTCATTAATTTTCATTTATAACTAAGAGTAATATTTCCAATAGTCACATTTAAAATAAGGATTATACCCCAAAAACTCAAGCAGGTGGGCGATATATATATATATATATACTGAACATTATTGTTTATTTATTTCTATTTAATTTAAAATCGATCATATAACGTTTTAGAGAGATATTAAATATAAACTTATTTTTCATCTATAATCTATTACTAGTTAGATATAATATAAATGATATAATAATATAATAAAAAATAATAAAATAACACAAGGTAAAAAGTTCAAATTACTAAAAACATTTCCATACTTATATTCTCTAAAATATGCATGACAAATATAAGGAAAGTCGAAATTACGGTTAAAGTTAGTCTATTTGTAAAATTAACATGTTAGATTGGTGGCTGTTTAATTAATTATCTGTTTAGTAGTTGAAAAATGTCTTGATAAAAATATATAAAAGCAGTGTGAAAATAATGACAATTAATAATTAAAACAATAATCTGATATAATAATAATAATAATAATAATAATAATAATAATAATAATAATAATAATAATAATAATAATAATAATAATAATAATAATAATAATAATAATAATAATAATAAACATCATTAACAAATAATTAAAATAATAAAAACACAACAAAACAAAATTGGTTACAAATATTTATAGATAGTAAATAAATACAAAAACATTGAAACTGGTACAAAAAAATGTTATAAAATCAATAATCAAAAACAAAAAGTTAAAAAATTATCTTCCCATATTAAAATAACTGCAGTTTAAAAGGTCCATTATCTTTATTTAATGAGGGGTTTATAGTATTTGTATAAAGTGACTAATATTCGTGTCTAAATGATGGTTAGTTTGGGTTAATATTTCAAAACAAGGTGGTTTAACTTTATCTCCATGAGAGTCACAGTGGTCTCTGATGCTGGAGAAGGCTGGACGGCACAATGGATTTCCCGTTCTGGAAGAAACGCCTCGATGCTCATCAATTCTGATAGAGAGTTGGCGCGTTGTGCTGCCAACATAGACCTCATTGCAGTGGTCACAAACATATTTATACACTACACATGAACGGAGAGCACGAGGGATTCTGTCCTTGTGAT
>JABUQX010058121.1:0-7500 GCA_015478945.1 Trachelipus rathkii | reverse complement strand
TAAAAAAAGGTTAGTAAAATATGTTTTTATTTTAAAGCATTCATTATGTAGTCGGAAACTAAATAATCATTGACATATAAATTCTTAGCATCGAAAATATTTACAAATTCATTGACACAGATATCGTTTAAAAAACACTTGATGAAATAAATACAATAAAATCCGCATAAAGCAGAGTATGAGGGCTGAACAGCCCTAGCCAAAGTTTTTACATAATTTACATTGTTACATTTTAAAAATGAAGTGATGTAATGATTATCCAGAATAAATTTCAAGTTTAAAGAATCAATCAGGTACACATCTCCATTCTTCTCCTTGTAGATGGAAATCCAGTGTCCCCACGACGTTACATCTCGAGGCGAAGTGTTGGACATGAATCCACTATCCTGCTTCAACCTCACAGAATTCTATTTCATTAATAGCAAAACACGCCTAAAAATCGAGGTTCGTTTGTTAAACATAGCTTTTATTTCTTCTCATTCATCTTTAGGTAATGCAAAAGCATATTGCGGGCTGGTCAATTTCAATAAGCTGGTGCCCTCAGATAAACGATGACGGTAATGGATGTCTGCAGACTTCCGCTAAAATGAGAATTGAGTCCTAATGTTCCTTTCTCAGAATGTTTAAATGGACTTGGGTTGCAAGCGGAAAAAGATCTGCGCTGAGATTCAAATGCGATAAAATTACTGATTCTTAGCGTATCTTCAAGGTTTTCATTCCGTACCACTGAATCACCGCATGAAACAGTGTATGGCTATTAGATACGTGAAAGGTCGCGAACAGTAGAGATTGGCCCCATTATATTGACATTTCATAATACGTTCCGTATGCTGCCATTTACAGTGTAAAACTGACACCCTTAAGGTCTGAAAGGGGGAATTTATATTTGGTGATGTGTGGAGTTATTTTGTGAATATGCCTCGTGTTCTACAATTCCTGCTATTACTTTTTGAGGTAGATTCCCATTAACAATGTTGGAATGCTGATTGCTTGAAAAATCGTGAGGAAGTTAAATACTTTGGTTTCCACTCTTCTGATTGGGTACTTGGCTGTGGCTGTTAAAAGCGACTTCTCAATTTCCCAAATGCCTTTGGGGAAATAACTTCACCTTTCTAACATAGAGGAAAAGCTTCTAGCAGTTTGAAAACAGGTTCTGGACATGCAGTTGTAGCAGCGGAATTACTTTTTATTTTAAGTGCAAATTTCGGGCTTGAGCGGGATAAGCGGATTCTAGCATCTACAGATGGAAGAATAAGTCTTTCCTGAGAGAATATATCACCATTTAAACGGCCATAGAATTCATAAGTGTTATTCACGACTTTAGCCGCTTTATCTACATGTGCAGCCTCATCTTTGAAGCTGTAAAAACCACACGATTGAAGATGAGACTGCTTAGCATCATCAGAAAAGTTCAGTAGATGTTCTATGTAGCTTCTATAAGGATAACTAGCTGCTGAAGTGCCAAGCGAAGTTTCATTAAGATAAACATCAATCTGGTTAAAACAAGTATATAGAAAGTTTGACTCTGTATACACTATGTGATCGTCACCTGAAGGAAGATCTTTACCATCAGCATTGTCAATTTCGTTTTAAAATATAGAAATACATTAGAAGGATCTAGATATTGGTCTGAGGTACCTGGAATATTGAACTCTAAAGGTACGTCAGTGCTGGTGATTGAGTGTGTGGGATTAATGCTGATGAAGTTGGTATCGCTCACGCTAATCTGAGTAGGGTTCATCGAGAAGAGATCCAGCTCGCTCTTGCAGCAGTCTGGGCTAGCAGGATGAAGGAAATGCATCTTGTCGGTGCGGTGTTAGGGTGAATAATGAACAAAGCCTCAGATGTGGCCCACTTATATACATGGTAACCGAAAGACGAAGTTGAAGATACCATATAGTAGTTAAATGGTAAATACATCAGTACGTTTTGTAGATTTGAGCCTTTTAGCCTTAGGGCTTTTCCGGGTTGTGATTTTCTTATGACCTTTCTTCTTCTTCAGAGCTCTCTTCGTCTTAGGCTTTTTCCTATTTCGGCCATTCCTACGACCTTTAACTTTAGCCCTGCCCTGCCCTGTCATTTTACGTCTTATTTTGCGTTTAACGTCATCGAGCATTTCGTCAGAAAACGCCTCAGCAATCCGTCCTTTTATTTGAAGCACGAGATTGGCTCCTGTTGCTATATCTTGCATTGTGTGCAGCCGGTTCTTATAGCTTTTTTACCTAAATATTCACCCCCTCTTCTAAATACAGGGATGGCGCTTCGCAGTAACTAGTGACAAATCCTCCAAGACCGTATCCTCTTTGGGATCTCGATCCAATGAATACTCTTTCCATGATTATTACTAATGTAACTGGAGCTTCTTTCCTATACTGTCTTTACACTGCACGAGTGTATCAATGAATGAAAAAATGCAGTTGATTATGTCCCTTATATATCCTGCAGAGGCATCTATTTCTTGAATGAACTCGAGTAGCATATAGATGAGATTTTCAATTCTGATTAAAAAATGCTCCATCATTTTATAGCTGATGCGGACGTTTCTTTCTAATGTGGACTTTACACATCAATGTGCCACTTGTAAATGGGTATGGCCGTCCTTCCACGTCCTTTATATGTACTCTTATAGACCCGATCAATGACCTGTTCAGTGAGAGATAGTGCAAGTTTGGGAATGTTATGACCTTACTCTCTCGAGGAAAATAAACTACCCTTAACAGAGGAGCTGTAGTGTCGCCCACATATTGGTGTTCCACTATATCAGTGTACACGTACGCCATCCCAGGATGTTTGAGCATCTCGGAGGTGATACAAGTATAATGTAATACCCTGTCTTGCTCGTCGATTAATTCTTCCTTGGTTATATGTTCGTTTTCTACCGTTTTCATAACCCTTTTCAGCATAGTAGGTACATCATGCAGGACATCTAACCATCCTTCACGTTCATGAACGTGTTTCCGTTGCCAAGACGATCTCCTGAGGAAAAACACACAATATCTCTAGGTTAATGCCAGCCCGTTCGACCTCAAAGTAATTTAAACTTCATTCATCAGAGGGCATGGAATATCTGTGTTGTAAATTAGATCTCTACACATATTACTAGTCGCTAAAAGCGTATTTAAATAACTGAACATTGCAGGAACAGACTTAAAATAGGATTTCCTCATTACTATTCTTTCATAAAAGTATTCTCTTGTCCCCATAGTAACGCGGTTTAGAGCACCTTGTGTTCTTCACATCCAATATAGTTTCAACACATCTACACTTCTGTAAACATTCATCCAATAAAGATTATGCGGAACATTTTCCACATCTGTATTTAATATCACTTCACACAACCCTACTTCATAAACGTCTCTTTCAATGTCAATAGGGTTCAGTAACTCGGTCGTGAAGTCTGAGAGTTTATTATCAGGATGTAGATTCATCGAGGCCGATGAAGGCAGAGTTAAATAGAAGTGATCTGTACTCGCCATGGCCACAATGAATACTGTGATTAATGATTCTTAATGTCACTTGCTTTTATACGAGTTAAACTTGTCAGGATAACCCATCCATTTAACCAAGTACTTGTATTATTTCGACCTTTTCTTTCGAGCTAATATCTTTCAATTTTATACACATTTCTTTCAGGATTGAAGCTATTTTTGTATTTCCTGGTTATAAAAACCGCCTTTTATCTTTCACGTCTAAAGTCCTCCAAAATTAATATAATTTAAACCGTTCATAAGGGAAGTCTCAACATTGTGAAACTTGAAAACCTCTGTAGACCACCCTGATTCATAGCCTTTTCCTAAACCTTTCCGCCTCTCTGGAAACTCGTACATAATCACCTAGGCATACACCTGAATTATCCTTTATTTTCGGCTCTTCGTTGTGGCTGAGGCAACATCGCAGGCTTTATTTTCGACATTTCTAGAGGGGTAGATTTTATAGTTCTGTGAAACGAACTATTATAAGAATGAGCAAGGTCTTGTAGTATGTCAATATACTAAAAGTGTTCATGCGGGTAAAGTACCGGTGCATTTTCTCCTTGATAGTACGCTGTACTCTTTCAACTATAGCTGCTTTATTCACTGAGAATGTATTGTAATACCCCATGTCGTGCTCTTTAACTAATTCTTGAAATTCTCGACCTAGAAACTCAGTGCCTTGATCCGTCCACAGCATTCTTGGCCATCGCCTGTCACCCTCAATAATTTCTCTCAAGGCCTCAGATACAGTACCTGACTTTTATCTTTTAAAGGTTTTAACCATAAATATCTAGAATACACATCAATGGTGAAAAGTATGTATTGATACCCATCGTTGTACGAGCTGTATTTAACCATTTCGGATAAATCCAGCTGCCATACGCTATCGAGACAGGGGGCTATGGTTTTCCGGGTAGGAAATTTTCTGCGAACAGGTTTATGTAGAGTGAAAGCCTCCTCACCCTCTAAATATGCTTTCAACTCTTTCCGCCCAATGTCCGGAAACCTCGAGGCAAACCTTGTGAACCCCCCATAGCTATTAGGCTCCTTCACATCGTAATAATACTTATCAACCACTTCCTTAGCCTCCATGGTGTCTACTGACATAAATAAAAACATTTTATATAAATATAATATATATATAATATAGATAATATATATATATATATATAGATATATATATTATATATATTATATATACTATATATATATATATATATATATATATATATATTATATGCACATGCCTTTAAAAGGAAATATAAAAAAACATAGTGTTTAATATGATGAATTTATTTATTCACAAATGAGCAAAATAGAACAATGAACAAACTATATATACTATATATATTATATATATATATATATAATATATTATATATATATAATATATATATATATATATATATATATATATATATATATATATATATTAAAAATTATAGATATATATATATATTGAATTAATAATATTAATAACATCATAGCGTAGCTATGAATTGATCCATTTAAGACCGGGGCACGGCTTTTTTCTTACTCTTCCTTTAACCACCCGTTTGAATTTATCTGAAGCGTAGGACATGCCTGAAGGACTAGAATAGGGTCTCGGTGTTTTAAGAATATCATCCAAGTCTGCTAATCTGCGTGTGTTCAAGATTAAAGGACCGGCGGAAAAACGTTATAGTCTGAAGCTCTTGCCTTGATTGGGGGCCAAACTGTTACAAAGCCCCTTCTTCCAGTCGTGGGAGAAGAATCAGCTATTAAAATCCACAATGTTTGACCCCTTTAACTATCTCATCATCAATAATGATTTGACCTAGCTCATTCAAAGATAATTGTTCTTTTAAAATATTATAAAGAGTTAGCCCTGATCTGCGAGCCCTGGTTGGCAAGCTCTCCTCTAGGATATTTCTTAAGTTGTCTTCGATCTTCATCTCAGGTTTTACTTCTTGGGGCAGAATTGTTTCCTCTCCGTCAGACTTATTTAGTGTACCCTTTAGATGCAAATCCTTAAGGCTTAATAATTTCTGCATGCATCTGGGTATAAGAGACGCTTCTCATGTATGTTATGTCGGAATTTAATTATCCGGTAAAAACCTCTTTCTCGAATTGTTTAGCGCTCAACGTTAGGGTCGGAACAAAGCTGTAAGTAGAGTTTGCTGATGAATTTGTGCAGCAGTCAAAGGTTGTTGGTTCTCTCGAGAGAAATGATGATGATGATTGGGGGGTGGAAATTGCAGTGAGGACGGCACTGCGTAAGGGTGTGATTGTGTAGGCTGAGTATGGGTTCTCTGCAACGATGAATAGTATTACACTTCATTTTATCATACTCGTTAAATGGAAGTACAGCAACCTTTTTCATTATGAAGATATCCACTTTGTAATCAGAGGAGCAATAACTGAGAAAAGTAAGAGCCAGGAATACCACCACCCCCTTCTGACAACACCTTCTTTTTATTTTTCAGCTGCTTTATGTTACGGGAGTTTTTTTAATGGTGTTTCTATGTCGACGCAAGCTTTACCTTCTGGGATTGTTAAGGAACAATTCCCCTTATAAGATTCAAGGCAGAGTTCACATACATACTGGACGAACTTCTTCATCATTCACAGATTAGGTTTACGCTTTTCAGCCGGTGTCAGCTGTTTTAAATCTTTTTATAAGAGGTAAATTACTTTACCACTAAATAACTCATTATTCAGGAACGGTATGCAGGTTATATCTCATGCGGTAGTACGGGTGCGGAGCAGACTCTATGGCGTGCTTTCCTAGGATGAAGCTCACACAGCAAGTATCCGTATGGATCCGAAGTAACTTCTTTATATACTTTCAAGAACTCTTTTCTTGCTAACGGAAACATCTGCGAACCTAGAACATTGACCTGGCTCATATCTCTTCGCTGTCCAAACAGAATCAGATACTGGGTGTTTAAAGAAACAGTCCTCATGTGCTTACTTTGATGAAAAATGTTCTGTGTAATGAAAAATACAGATATATTTAAATGATGGGAATACACCGTAAACGTCTCAGCTATATCTTCGTTTAACTTGTGCAGCATGTCGTCCAGAACTATAACTTTATGACCTTGTACATTTTCCAATGATTTAATATCATATACACCTTCATGGAATTCTACTATATTATTATATTCATTAAACTTCTCCTGGAATACACTATAGCACCAGATTATTTTCACAGGTGTATGCTCAAAAATTCCACCATCCTTTAATATGTTTAATAGCAGAAAGGTTTTACCGCAGCTTGTGGGGCCCGCCACCATACATGTAGCAGGGCTGAAGAACATGAATTTACCCACATCCATACTCGTAGCGTGCTCGATGTACAATGCAGCTTTCGAAGCTATGGTTAGAACATATATATTATATATATATATAATAATATATATATATATAGATATATATATATATATATATATATATTATATATATATATATATATATATATATATATATAATTATATATATATATAATAATATATATAAATATAAAAAATATATTTAATAATATATTATATATATATATATATATATATATATATATATAATATATTATATATATATATATATATATATATATATATATATATATATATATATATATATATATATATATATACGAACGTTTACTTGATGATGTTAAAGCACCAACTTCAGTTAAAAACCTTTACTACATAGCTAGAACTTTAATAATCACAGACCTACATATTTTAACATTAAATATATTCACAAGAATATTAAATATTTTATCATTAATTACATTTACAATAATATTAAAAATATTTATAAGGGTATATAACACTGTTGTAGACATTCACAGGAGGGTTCACGAAGCCTCAAATAATACTCTGTAAAATCTTTACAAAATATGCCAGCATTTATTTCGTTAATCCTCATGTAGCGTTCCGTGTTCTCCATCGATACCATCGAAGCCACATATGTAAAAAGCTCCCTCTCAGATATCATAGTATGCTTGGCCTCTGGATCGTCAGCGTAGATGCTTTCTTGCCAC
>JABUQX010058120.1:0-12247 GCA_015478945.1 Trachelipus rathkii | reverse complement strand
GGGGGGAAGATTATTACATATTAATATCTATAAGAAAAAGATTATGGTTTTTAGATTTATACTAGATGGTTTTTCTGTGATTTCATCCGTAGTAGTATGGGAAAATTATATGATAGGATATAACAATTTATATACCCTAATACTGGATAAAAAGGTATAAGAGGCGTCACACCATATTTATTTATATTGTTATTTTTATTCCTATTGTTGCGAGTAAAGTATTTAATCACAGATTAATAAGACTTTTCATCGATATTAAAAGATTTTAGCTAACTTTTCTTTCTGAATTAATTTCTTCAACCTTATAATCAATTTATATGTCAAACATAGTATACAAATAAAATTTATTTAACATAAAAGTTAATTATAATTTAACATTCATTACTTAATTGTAATAAATATGATAATTAAGATTAAGTTTAAACAAAAAAAAAATAAATTTATATAAGATTAATAAATTAATTTAATATTATCATTAAATAAATATTATCATTTATGAATATATTACCGTATATGTTGGCCCTGCATCCGACACAGGTGCTTACGTTATCGCTCTTTACCTACTACGCCCCCTCCCTTCTTAAGGGGGTCTAGGTGTGTGCGACAACCATACCTACTAAAAATTAAATTGATCGTAGAATAGTTGAAATTTTGGTAGATCTGGTGTTTAAGTAGGAAGTTTCGGAGGTTGATGAAGGATTTCTGAGGTGTTCTGGATTCGGCATTAAGGAGTTCAGGGATCCTCTGTTTCTCTCCGGTAGGGTCGGTCCATTCTTGATAAATAATAGACAAGAAGAATGCATGGAATTGCAGAAACTTAGATAGTGTACTACATGTGACGGAGGGTTGGAGGATGGAGATTTTGCGGTTAAGAAGAGTAGTAATGGATGGGTTGATTTGAAGCTTGATGCGGAGTCAGGAGATATGAAAGGAGGGGTTGGGATTATAGGATCGGAGTCAGTAGGAGTTCGGGGGAGTTTGGCACCGTCTTGGTCTCGCCGGTGTTTGCGATGCGTCGGTTGCGGCTTTGCTTCTTAATAGTGGTTCATAGTATAATATTTCGTCTTATAGTCCCTGAGGGTATTAGTTATCTTTTTTTTAAGATTAATCTTACCTCGCAAATGATTCGATTCTTATTAATCTGTTTTATGAATTTGGTATTGAAGCAATTTCTTATTTCATTTTACAACACTCATGGATCGGGAGTACAGATGGCAGATGTTTGTGTATCAAGCATTTGTACCAGGGTTCCCTGGTCTTTATTAACTGCTTTCTTTAAAAAATTTTTCTAACATTTTTAGTAAGTTTCATTGAAATCGACGAGGGTCCCTATAATTAATAAGGTCCCATAATACTTATTAAAAATGTTTAAGTAGAACAATTCACTGTGCTTTAATAGTATGTTTAATAAATATAATTTAAATTATATCCAATAACCAATTGTTTATGTGATGATTGTTCTTATGTTCACTTCAACTTACAAAAAAGGTTTTCACATGAAAATGACTATAGATGACTGAAGATAATAATTAGCGATGGCTAACAATGATTAGCGATGGCTAAAGATGACTAGCGATGACTAACAATGATTAGCGATGAAAAAGGATGATTTGCGATGACTAACAATGATTAGCGATGACTAAAGATGATTAGTGATGACTAACAACGTTTAGCGATGCCTAAAGATGATTAGCGATGACTATTCAACCAAAGTTTATCGTAATTCTGGTGAAAAATTTCATTTATTCGAGCAATGTAAGTGAATCGTCCGCGAAAGTCAATCTTCAACCTCGTCATATACTGTGTTCCTTATATGCGAAGAAGAACTGAACGTTCGATAACCTTTTTATAGTTTTTTTAGAATTACCTTAATAAATTTTCTAATTTTTGTAATATTTCAGGGTTTTAATCATAGTCATTCCTCAAATCTTCATTAGAATCTTGGTTGGAAACCCCGCGAGACAAGAGGTGGCTGGCTATTATTTTGGTCGAATAAATCATATCAATTTTGAAACTAAAAATTAATTCAAATACTTATATATACTTAGAATTAACACAAGTAGTAACAAATGAAGATCGTAGTAAGACTACAGAAACAATAGTTTCTAAACGGCTTGGTCATGAGGTTCTAAAATATAAACATGCAACATGAGCACCTTCAACCTAGCATGAGTTTCGCCAAATTCCTTTTTTTTTACTTTCTCACGGTTTCAAAAAAGTTTAAAGGAAAATATAATTTAAATTTGCACAAACCCCATCAATAATGGAACGTTATTTTCTCCACTCACTATTATCATTAGTTATCTGAAGGTGGGATTTTGAGGCTATTTTTTTCTACCAAGCTATAATGCAAACATAATACATCTGTTCTAAACGCGTAAATTATTTAAATTTTGGTCTTGTAACGAATACGTCACCTAAAATTACAACCAACGTTTCCTATACTTGTTTTTACTAAATATTTTTTTTTAGTTATACCTCCTAAAAAATTATTTTCGGGGGTAGATTTAAAGTTTAAGGAGACTAATCATTAATTAGAAAACTATAATAATATAATATTATAAAACTTGAACTTTAGTTCACATCAGTGACGAAATACACCTACTTAAACTCCAAATATTAGCTTGAACAAAACTTAATTTTACTTTCCTAATTTTTTATATTAAACCCAAAATAAAATAAATATAACGAAAACTAGAATCAAATCATTAGAAAATCGATATTCAGTATCACGTAATTGTAAACCATTGTGTTTTTCTTGCTTAATTTTTCTTAATATCTTCAATAATCAATTATGCTACTTAACAAACGACAGAGAGACTTCTAGCTTATGGTTATTGGGTTTTGATTTATAAAGATAAAATTATACTTCCTACTTTAAAAAAAGTAATAAAGTTAGGAAAATAGTTTTAAGAAAACTCAATTCTTATAAATAAAATAAATAAGATCCTTTAGAGGAAGTGATATTAAAATTTGAGACTTCATAATTTTTATATAATATATTTTCCTTCGTTCTAATTTTTTCGGAAATGTTAATAGAGAAGGTTCGCGTTATATGCACTTATAATAAAAAAAAATCGCTTAAAGCCTTTAACTATTTCTCCCTAACTTTACTTTTTTCCTCTCAAAAATATAGCATAGTATAAACGACCTTCAAATGAGCAACTTAGCAATTATAATCAGAGTAGCGCTATTTAAAGCATTTTTATATAGATTGATAACAGACGAAGACAGAATTTTAAAAGAAAAATTAAAAACGGCGAACACAAATATAAGTCATACTACATTAATGCTGAATACCGGATTATCATTCGATTTATAACAGATCCGAACAATTTGTTGTAGTCCGTATGGGTATACAAAAACATAACTCGCCTTATATGGGATACAAAAATATAATTTAATTTTGCACCAGCGTCCATATAGTATGAAATGTAATATTTCCCTCAGAGGCACTAGTAGATAGGAGTTACCAGGAATTTATTTACGGAAAAGGCAAGGACTATAAATTGACCTCAAACAAAAGTAAAAAAAGAAAAAGCAAGGATAGATATGACCTCTCCAAAATATACCCCCTCAGATACCCGGCAATGCGCGCAAGTAACGGAAACCTGGTTCAAGTAGGAAAAAATCCGAAGTAGTCTAAATAACAGAAAAAAATAAGTTTCATTCTAAAAGGAAAAAATTATTATAAAAAGAATATAAAAATTATTTATAATATATGTGCACAAACATGGCACACACTTGGTCTTATGAAACAGACACTTATATGCTAACTACAGCTATACTATCGCGGCAACAAAAATAACTACTTATTATTCTTCTACGGGAATGAATGATCCAATTAAATTAATAAAACATAAATTTTAAGTCCTTATAACGTTAGTTATGTTTGTCGGGAGATCAGAGTCTTCTGTACTTAAATATATAATTATTTTTTTAAAATTTTATTTACCCTTAAATTCAGTTTTTTCTTAAAAATAAAACAAATTTCAATCTAAATCAATCCAAATAAAATATTTTGAATATAAAAAAACGCACGACGCCCATTCCTTAGTAAGGCTCTTATGACAGATTATTTGCATACATTGACTGAATAAAGAACGAATAAAATAATATAAATAAACAAATATTAAAATATATAAACATAAAACAATCAAAATAGTTCAAAATAAGGAATATTGAGAAAAAAAAAACAATTTATAATAATATTAATCCTGTACATATCAATTCTTATATGAGAATATCGACGTAAGATAATATTAAAGTAGTCTCTACTTTTACCGCTTCTCAGCACGGGAACAAAATAGATACCTTAGACTTTACTTAAAGAATTAATATTGAGGCATTTATAATCATAAATTTTTTTTCCCTTATCTTTTAATAATTAATTATTCATCTTACAGAGAATATTACATTATTTTTCATTTACGAGGTTAGTCAATAATTTTAGGAAATGTTTTTTAATAATTTATATCAACAAATTAGATTAGGGAATAACTACTATTTAATATTTCTGCATAGTGGCTTTGCTAACAACTTTGTACTGAGGGTCTAAAATTTAAAAATAGATATTTCAATAAATAGAAAAATTTTTTTTCTATCAGTTTAAATTTTTTAAAAATTTAATTAATATATTATTTAAATAAAAAAAATCGCTTAAGACCTTTATCAGTTATCTTTTACAGCTTAGATTCCTAATTATTTTTGTTTCATCCCTCTCGAAAAAAAAAATCCCTTAAGGCTAAAAAAAATAATCGTTTCGCACATGACCACAACTCGAAGGGTTTATGAAGCTGTATCTCACGAGCGCAACCGTAGAAGGGCCCTCTAAATATTTTTTATACGTAAATTTTTCAAAATTGTAGGGTAAAACTTTACACGACTCACATTTCCCTCGAAAACGTCGATAACTTATTTGAACTTTTTCTTAAAAAGTGGCTCATGGCTGAGCTCTCTTGAGTAATTGCGAGTTATCCGCTACGTTAGAACATCTTTTAGGAAAAAAACGAAATTTCCCAATAAAGTTATAGGCTTTAAGCCAATATTTTATATAAATAGATGTAAAAGGTCATTAAATCTTATCTTAAAAAAATCAATGCAAACGGAATAAAAATAAATAATATATATAACTAATGTAATTACTTATATTTCAAAATATATTCATTTATTTTATAAATTAATCTTCCTTCTAAAAACCCTAAATCTATGATAAATATTATTATGGACATAAGTAAAATAATCCTAAGAAAAGATCCTTAAAAGCTACTTATATATATTTTTTTAAAAATATTAAAAAAGTAATTTCTAACACTTTCAATTTTCTAAATTGAAATTAAAATGTAAGTGTAATTGCCTCCTAAAGTTATATAAATTTTCAAAATATCTGCCCTTAATGAATTTTTTTTTTTAACAAATTTCCAAAACTGCACTTTGTATCATTTATAATGGGTTATAATCATACAATTATGAAAGTTATTAACTGTCCTTTGTTTTTTTATTTTTACTTTATTTTTAATGTATTAAATTTATTTTAGGTTTGTTATCCAAATAGTAATAAGAGTTACTATTCCAAACTTAATATCTGCACTTCATCCTACATATTACAATCAAAGATCCGGTTGATTTTATTACACACATTGCATGGTCGACGATTCGGACAATAAAACAAACCACGACGATTACGTAGGTTAATAATTCTGCACTTCATCCTCATTACAATCAATGCAAATTTTAAATGTATGGTATTGGGCAAGCTGGGGCAAACGAATTCCTTTTTTAATTTGAATCGTATGTACGGGCTAAATAATCTAAATGTTCAAATATGATAATTATTTACGAACTAACAAATCGGCCGAATAAAGTTAACTGTTTATTTTTCTGCAATAAAAGATACACATACGATAACATGTTTGCTGAGACGAAATACACTTCATCGTTCTAAAGCGAAAGGATCTTCATTTCCGTTGTTAGGAGACTGCGCAGCAGCAAGAACCGCCGCCTACCTCCGGCCTTGGCGGAATTCCTTCGTCAGTGTCTCCCGAAATCGACTGAGACGATATAAGATCAAAAAATCGAGGAGTTCAATACGATCTCGGAAAATACGGTGGCGACGTTGGAAAGGTTTAGGATCTTTAAAGACGCTATGACGGATTTCTTCTCGTCCTTACCTCGTGAGTGAAAAACGGATTAGCCCACGCGCCAGGAGCGGAGTGGGTAAATTTTATTCGAAGCATTTACGAAATTTGGTTTTACGATTCCGAACACTGTTTTATAATCACCTCGATAAGCTTAAAGGGCGCGGTTATGAGATCATAAGATAGCTAGCAGCTTGCCAGCAGGAGGTATCGGAGACCGACGACGACCGCCATCACACCAGCCCCGAGAGGATTCTTAACCAAAGCGGTTCAGTACCCAAAGGCATCATTCACGTACTTTTAACTATGTTTCCGGTTGCTTTTAAGAATAGTTAATATCGGTACGTTATACATCGTCGACAATTTTCCATCGAACTGTGAATAAACGACATAAGAATTACAAACCTTCGCTTGTAAGGGGAATCCCGGCGGGGGCGTTAACCTAGGATCCAAGCCCCGAAACGTGCAGGTCTTGGGCCCAATTTGAAACATAACCTTAATTATTTAACACTGGAGATAAAAATGGGACCCGTAAGCCGGCAGAGAAGTATCACAAACAACAACAATTATACACATTGAACTCAAAACATCGCAACAAACACCGGAGCATTACCCAGTCGTAAAGAATTAATACGCGATAAAACAACAAACCCCAATATCATGTCAAAAAATAAGAACAACAGAGATAATTAGCTGCACTACCTTTAATTACGACCGATCCTGGTTAAATACCGGTGCCAATTCTCCCGTTTCTCGATGCCGATTAAGAATTTATCATGTAACGCGGATGGATAATAGTATTAAAAAAATAGAATATAATAATAAGGGAGGAGAGCGACAATTAAGGAAAAAGCGAAAAATGAACAATTGCCGATGAATATGAACAAAATACTACGGCTCGGGAAGAAAGCGCAACGACAAGAAAAGATATCAAAGTTAGGTAGAAGAAAAAAAAAAGGAGATAAGAGAAAGCGGGTGGTAGGTGGAGAGAACTCGTAGCCGATCCGCACAACCGAGACGATAAATGCGAGGAACAGAAGAGAGAGTAGAAGTAAAGATAGGCGACCGAGGATCCGAAACAAGACGTACAGCGATAAGTGGAGCCAGGAAAGCAGCTCGAGAAGAGACAAAGAAAAAGCAAATCAATAGCGACGATGCAGCAAATAGTGCATAACGCTCTGCAGGAACCAACCGCGTGGTGTCGCGGCTATATCAATAAAAAGAACTGCGCACAATATTGTGCCACAAAGCCGACCAGAAAAAAAGTAAAAAGAGGAAAAACTATAAAAGAGTCTAAGCGATACTGGGCCCGGCTTCATAGTTATGTCGCCGTTTTGAATCATTATTAACTGTACAATATTTATTATCGAAGTGGTTATTTAGAAGACAATAATATTTCCCTAAGCTTTCTTCCACTGAAAAACCAACCACTAGAAACGAGTCCTTCGAATAGATAAAAACAATCCATGAAGAACTTATTTATCTAAGAAGCGTTTTTTCACTCCGTCACGATCATCAACTAGGCTTTCAACCGCAAGAAGTTTGCCCTTTCTCATCGACACTCTCTGACTAAAGAGCACGTACTAACTTAGTAGTCTGGAATTTGCTCTCTCTCCGATTGAAACGGTTCCCATCTGTGGCGAGATGCCTCTGTAACTTCGAGTTACCGCACGCCGTTTTTAATAGTGAAAATGACTATCTATATAAAAATATATAGATTTAATTCATATTTCAAAAAAATCAAAGCCTAATCAGACATCCGAGAGAATACGATATTCCACACGGGCTCAGATGAACACAGAAATTACCTATACTTCAAATCCGGTATCTCTTGTCTGTTTCATTAAGAAATACTAGAGGAATGAATATGCTTATTGCCTCTCATTCGATGTGGAATCCTCTTTCAAAGCATCTTATTCTTCAAAAAGAATGGAAATAGTTAATGACTTGATTGCTTCTCACCACCGGAAAAACAAAGAACTTTGTCGAGGATCATAATGATCGTCCAGCGAGGCCTGTCGATAATTTATTCGTGTGTAAAAGACATACTTGTATTGCCTTTGTTTCTGCATTTCATTAGATATCTATTACTCGTTCATAACCGGTAAAACAAGACCACGCTCCAGCACATTTGCTTCACTGCGGATCAGGAGAGAGTTGTATCACAAATAGTAATCGCTTCACCGTAACACGCGTCTCCTTATTAAATTACTCATTGTCTCTGATCTTTATTTCTCTACAAAATATCTAGGCTATTGAAGACTCAAAAACAAAATTGAAATCCAAACACGAAAATGTATCTTTAAAAGGTTGATCTGAACGCAGGGATGAGCCCTGCTTCTCAGAAGTGAGATTAAGCAGTTCTATTTAAAACTTCACTTCACTCTCAGTTACAAGCATATAGAGATATTGGGATAAATTACAGGTCTATATGCACTCGATTGTGACATATCTCCCTCAGCATAGATTATTCGGCAGATCGGCCTTAGATATTATCGCAAAAAATCGATGTTCAACAGAAACTATTCAACTTCAGCCTTTTTTTTTACAAATAATTGTCTAAAAAATATTTTTTCGTTCGACTCGGCAATTCATACGCTTTCGAATCATCCCCAACAGCGTTACATCGTCTTTTTCACACAGACAGACGAGAAAGAGAATGGTGAATTTACTGAAATGTTAAAGTTCAGACGCCCGGCCTTTGTACACAACAATCCGTACAGGGAGACGAGGTGCGCAGCTGGTCCAAAAAAAATTAAACCAAAATGGACGACCAACTTTCAGCTCCCCTCGCTTATTCCTTCCCTAGAGAGATCCTAGACCCACTCGTTCTTCATAGACAGTCTGGGTTTATCGCTGGGTTTCGATCGAGGGACCCAAATTTATCTCGGGATTGTTGATACATTCCCAAGCGTAATGTCGGTTTTGCTTTTAGAAATATAAATATCCTTTATGTGTGATAACTAAAAAAGGACGGGCTCGCGGGACGAAAGCAAAGACGAACTCGAGCATTTTATTTCGATCTTTTTTAGAATTGATTTGAAAAGAGCATTTCATCCATCAGTCAAGAGATCGGAAAACGATCACTTCTTAATATTATTAAAACACGGAAAAAAAAAAAAAAAAAAAAAAAAAAAAAAAGGAATAAGAATAGAGAAAATCGAGTGAGGTTCGACCGCCATCCGGGGGTGTGGAGATTCATTCTCTCGACGTTTATCTGCTCGAACACGACTCTATACGTGCAGTAGTGTGGGCTGTTCTTTATAATATTAGATCCTCACGAATCATGATATTTTATAGAAATTATTTAAAGAGTGAGCTTTTAACGCAGAAGACGTGCCGAGCACAAAAATGTGCCCATTAGAAAACAGCCTGAAAACTTTAAGCACACGATCTCTCGCACAAATAACGTATCATTCGTAAATAACCATACTCAAACACTACTCCTTACAACAAAGCATATCCTATTTCATCCGTTTTGAATAACTAACGAACAAGATCCATTATACTTTATGAGTATTTGAGCTAAGCTTTTTTGTTTATTTATGCTATTGAACACATTATTTACATATTCAGTTGAGGAGTTTTGACTCAGTAGACGTGCGTGGGCTTGTATATCTTAACGTTTTTTATATCATTCGAAGTTTTTTATAGTACTAGCGGAAATGTTAATACATTTTTTCAAATCAGAATTTCGACGTCTGGTTGAATCGAAACACTCTCGGCGCATCGATCATTCGCGTTTTTTCAAATAATATTTTCGATTTTTTGCTGGGTCGAATTAGATATTTCGTCGAAATAATATTATCGCCCAGAGCGTTTCCTTCTTAATCCCTTATAAGATTCGCAAAAGAGTCTCGAAACAGGGTTTGTTCACATCGTGCAGAGTTAATTAATTTGCTCGACTCGTCGATACTATTTTTGCTTTTCTTTTATTCTATATACGCCCTCGCTTTCATTGCGGGGCTCCAGGAATTGCCCACCATATTGCAAATTTCTGTACTAGACATTTCCCTAGACTACCTCCTCTTCATCTTCCTCGACAATATCTTCGCCGCTCGTTGCGCGCGATAAAGTCTCCCTCATACCTCCACCCAACGGCTTCACTCTCATTTTTCTTCTTCTTTCTTCCTCTTCTGCGCCGCTCCGTCTCGAATCTTCATCTCATTCTTCGGTCGCTGTGCCGCTTCTCTCACCGCGCCATCGTCGTTTTATCCTATTCATTATCGAATCTGTTCCCATTTTGTCCAGTATTTTTTAATATCAGTTTTCGTATATATAACATTTTAATATATATTTATATATTTAATTTATGTATAGTACGATACTCAGTATTCCGCATTAGCCGAATATTAATTTAATACCGATCATCAGACACCACACTCGATGAGTCTGGACATCCTAAGCTCGTTTTCAATAACAGGCTTAGTTCGTATTAAAAGATAGTTAAAGTGAAAGAATAAAAAAATTATCTTTCCGATTTATAACTTTCATCATGATTTTTGCGCTCATAGTTTAATCGAAGATTTAATCTCAGTAATTTACCGGAAAAACACCGGAACGTCGAGTATGTTCTCTTAGCTTTAATGCAAAGATTAGAACCAGCCGAGTGTTAAAAATCTCCATGGTGAGATAACGACGCTCTCACGAATTCTCTCGGTTATTCTCTTACTATAAGATACGTTAATATTTATGTTCGTAAATAGAGAGACTATTTATATATCAGAATAACATGAATCAAACTTCACTTAGTTGGATATTATAGAATACCTAAAAACGGGTAATTAATAAAGAAACAACCCTAAGGGAGCGACAATTCACCGCTCACTAACTGTATGAAAATAAGTAAATATATTTCGATTAATTTTTTTCTGGGACATGCAGGTAACTCAAAAAACAAGAACAAGAACACGTCTATGTATTAGAACAAGAACAAAAAAAAACACAAAAAATAAAAAAAAATAAAAACAAAACATATAAAACAGAGCGTAAACTATGTTTTTACCGGCGACTAATACAGTTCTTCAAGTTACGACTGAGGGTATAGATGTGAATAGTTTTGGAATAACGTATGAAAACCTTTCCGGTTACTAATACTTCATCATTATCGCTTTGCTTGTTTGAGTGTCCGAGTACGTTTTCGGGTCCTTCGACCGACCAGCTGAAGATAATATGTGTCCAATCTCTTTTTTCAACCGCGCTTATTCTTCCTTATACTCGATGATCGTGAGTACAGACACAGTGTCTCGATACGTAAAAAGATTTAAATTAATTCCATATTTTCGCGATTTAAATGCTTCGAAAAATTTACCCACTCCGCCCCCTCTGGCGCTGAATTTATAGTGTTCCAACTCAGTAAACGAGATAACAAGTACGTAATCCGTCATAGCTAAATGGATCTTATAGTAATACCCAACGCAACATTATAACTCGACACGGTCCAATGAATCAATAGCACACGTATATTTATCCCAGATCTGTTATAATGTGTACATATATGAGCTACATAAACATATGTATTTTCTGTAATACCTCGTCATCGTCGGTTTCGGCGATATATAACATATCGATATATCGTTTTAATTCCATCCAACGGCGACGGGAAGGCTAGGTTAATATTCGTTATTGCATCGATTCTAGGTATGTCTCTCCCTCTCAGAAAAGATGATCCAGTGCTAGAACTGTATGATTGTGATCCCTCTCTCCGTCTCTCTCGCAAAACACATTGCTACTTAATTCGTTGTAGCAATAATATTCGCTCATTTTTAATTTAGCAGAATAAATAAATCTAACTAACTTAAACAAGAAAATTATCTGTATTATTCCATTATACAATTTTAAATTATTCTAATATATAAGCCCCCGGACCCGAAATATCCTTATAAAAGAAACTTGAAATTCACTCGGCTTTGCAGTTGCCAAATGATACTTGAGCAATACATGATCATGATAATGCATGTTGTAAAATTTACCCACGTACTCTGTCGGCGGTTGATTTTATCTTCGAACACTTCGTCGACGATTCATCGCTAATCATGTGTGTAAATAATAATTTCAAACGGATACTCTTTTATTAGATTATTATGTAGTAAGTGGTAGATCTTTTTTAA
>JABUQX010058119.1:7500-15327 GCA_015478945.1 Trachelipus rathkii | reverse complement strand
CACTAGAGAGACGATTACCATCCAGACGCATTTGTTAAAAACTTCCAAATCTAATCCTCCACCATCTCGCCTCATTCTTTACTCACTTAAATAGTAATTTCATTTATAACAATTTTAATCTTCAACTTCTCACTCTACTATTACCCCCTCTCTCCTTTACTCACCACTCATCCAAAATTCCTATTTCTATCTTGGCACTATGAAGCACAACATTCACTACACCTCTTCATTACTGCCAAAATGTTATGCAGATTTTGAAGTGTTCCTTCTCACCCCCTCCACATTCATCTCATGCCATGTACAAAAGCACATCAATATCCTTATTCTAATAGACTTCCCTTATTTCTCATCTCTTAACCTTTTCCGCTTCCTTACAGAAGAAAGTTTTTATTTCCCTTGTAAGTTTCAATGTCACATTCCACCTTCCAATTCCTGTTCATTTTACCCCTCTTCTTTTTCCTCCGATTTGCTCTTTTAGTATTTCTTTATTTTCTCCAGTATCTTATTCCAAAACTACCACTCTCGATTACGTCATTGGGTGTATTTGTACTTTGAATGCACTCTTCTTTTTTAGTTTTTAAATACTTGCATCCCTCACTTAATTCTCTCGCTATTACATCAGATACTATTCTTATGAATTTCACATGCTCTCATTTGCACTACTCAACACAAATCCTTCCTCTCATCCCTTGCTTCCAGATTTGTTCAGCTTTCAACCTGTTCACTATTCACTGATTTTCCTGTCGAGCTGCTCCTAAATAGACTAGTCTCTTATTACCCCCTCGTTCACCTTCTAACTTCTCTCACCTGTAACTCCACGCCCATTCCCTCTTGCTTATCACTTCCTCTTCATCCAAGACACCACTAAGCTTAATTTCCTAAAACAAAAAATGAAGATATCCTCATTTCTAACCCTTACTCGATCTTAACACAAGCACATATTTCACACATCTTCACAACCACCAATATTCAAATCATTACTTTTAACTTTCGAAAATATATCTAACCTACACCAACCTCTATATACTTATGATACTCTTGTGTTTAAAGAAAGTATTACCTTACACACCTACCGAATTCTCATTTTTTTCCCGACACCCCAAAACCACCTGTTATACCATCCCTTTTTTGATGCAATATATCAACTACTTTTATTTCTCTCAACACAATCTAATGTTGATAGCTCTACTCTTCCCACCCACAAACACTTCATTCACGATTATCCTAGAAAACTCGCGTTTCCCTCATATTACGCTTTCAGCATGGGCAAATGTTATTTATCAAAATACAATGATCTTTTGAAACTTAAATTAACCATTAGAATCTAGAACTATGCTCAAATCTAACCTGATCTCAATACACCAACAGTTTACTCATTAGATTTGCAATTCCTTCTCTCCCCTCTCATTCCTTCTTCCGCACGAGCACACAGTCCGACCATCAACCATCATTTACCGTTCCTTTCATCCTTTTGTTTCAGTCACAGCGAGCAAAATCAAATTTGCCTTTCTAAAGTACATCTCACCGTCTCTCCTTTTCTTCCTCAATCATTTCATTCTCGACATTCGATGTACCCATCTCGATTCATACAAATTCTCGCGAAAATTAGAAGGCCGTTACGCGATCTACGACCATCTCCTCGAAATAAACCACTCGCATATAAGTTTATCGCGCCCTTCTCAGTAGAACTAGCTCTTCTTAACTATTCCAGGTCAAAACTAAGTTCTGCCAGAGTCTCTCAGAGGATTCTTGCTTCTTCAGGACATAAGATTCCAAAGCTGCCACGAGTAGTAATATAGCAAAACTTGAAAAGGATGGGTTGCTAGCTCTGTCGCCCTAAAACCACAGTACATAATTACAATAATAATAATAATAAATATACATACATAATCAATAATAATAATAATAGATAATAATAATCAATATCAATAATACTAATAATAATTACAAATTATAATAATGCAATCATAATAATAGATAATAAAGTAATAATCATAATAATCAATAATAATCAATAATGAATAATAATAGATAATATCAATAAAATGTCATATAATAATAATTAGAATAATAATATTATAATAATAATAATAACAATATAAATCAATAATCAATAATAATAAATAATCAATAATGAATAATAATATAACTAATACATAACATAATAATATAATCAATAATATAAATAATATAACTAATAATAATACTAATAATAATAATAATAACAAATAATAACTAATATAAATCAATCATAATAATAAAAAATAATATAAATAAAATAATAATCAACATAATAATAATATAAAATAATGAAATAATTAATATAATATATATGTTTAAGATTGAGGATTATACCATCATATACAAAAAAGAAGCTAATAATATACAAAAAATTATGTATTACTATATATACATATTATCCTATATATATATATATTACTTACTATATATATATTATATATATATATATATCATAACTACTACTATATATCCCTTATTATATATGATACTATAACACTTTGAATGTGGAGAGGGTTTAATGCTGTAGGCGGAAAAGTGGTCAGTTTCTTTGGAAGGAGGAGAGTACAGCCCCTTTGTAGGCTGGATCAGGAGCTAGCCTCTTTGTAGGCACACAGGTGCTGGGATTATAATTGTTCTTCTTCTTCCCCGAATAACAGGTTCTTTGGAATTGTGTAGATTAGGGCCTTGTAGTTATCTGCTCTTCGTTTCTGCTTGTACTCTCGCTTACTGCGTCCTGCAGTAAGTTCTGTTGAAGTTTTCTCTCTCGTAGCCGTATCAATAAAATTCTTTGTATTGGTTTTGATTCCGAATAATTATTTTTAAAAACGTTTTCAATTATCAATTAGCCCAACTCTCGCCACACCCGCCCTCCCCAAAAAACCCCCTAAATATTTAAATTTACAATATTTCAACTATGTTATGTACTTTCCTGCACACATGCAATTTTTAAGTCTAATCCATTGCAGATTAAAAATTTCTTCAACAAACAAACTATTTTTAAGAATTAATATACATATGGTGAAAAATGCTTCAAAACAAAATATTACACAAGGATTTACATTAACTTGTGCAAATTGAATGATAAAATACATAAAAAAAAAGAGCTTTAAAAGCAATCTGTGATTCTCTCCGACAAATAAAAAAAAAAAATAAGAATACGTAATTTCAAACAGAAAACATTTTTTTACGTTAATTTTCATATTTATTCCAAGTATACTTAAAACAATGTATAATTTATTTTAACTATATTAAAAGAAATATTAAATAATAATATATATGCTATATAATCGTGTAAAATAAATCCAACATTTAAAATCTATTGCAAATACAAATTTAACTTAGTGTTACAAAATTTACAACGTATTTTAGAGAGCTCTGCGTTTCAACCTCGAGAAAAAATTCTCTAAAATAAATTTTAAATGGTAAACTAATTTTACCCGCCTTAAATAAATATTTTTAAAATAGCATTTTAAACAATTTTCCTACATACACTCTCGCCCCCCTCGGAAGTGTGGCCCATCTCTTTACACTAAATTTTACATACAAAAAATATATACTAGAATTAATCAACTAAAAATTATTTGGTAAAATCACATTGAAACACTATTATATTAAAATTAAAACGTAAATGCACTTTTTTATACTTAATTCAATTAATATAAATTTTTAAAATATCTTATTGTTCAATAGTTGTTCGTAGATGAGGTTGTCTTATCTGAAGGCGAATCATTATCCGAATGATGACCCATCTGTGAAGCTGATCTACCAGCCGGTACAGGAGCCATCTGAGAAGGCAATTTACTAGATGGGTCTGTTTGGAAACTCATTCGAAAGCCTATGCAAATTGATGTTGACTCTCTGTGCCGACTTTTGAGAGAACAACAACGAAAATCACTAAAAAGATTTACAGCGTGTAATGAAATAATTAACAGTGCAGTGGTACGAGGATTCTCCATTATATAGACATACTCATTCGTTTTGAAAATTTTATTCCTCTCCATTTCTTCTAAGGAAACCATATACATCATAAGTAGCCGTGGTCAATGCTGTACTGCCATTGTAATTGTACTCCTACTACTAAATATAATAACTCGAATGTAATCATCAACTTTTCAGGGTAATTCATCCATAGAACAGTACGGCAGTGACATGGCTGCCAAATAGTTAAGATGTAATAAAATACATGGATAAATCTTTCCTCTATTTGAACCAGAGCTGAAGAGAAAAAAATGAAAGCTCATTTGATGATATAATCGGTGTGCTTCCGTAGAGAGAGTAGTTAGTTATCCAAGTGTCGACGGAACCAGTCACTTTAAACTGAGGTTGGTAGACCTGCGTATTAACTGAATGCTTAATGTTCTGATCTTAACCGATTTGTGTGCTATTTTAAGTTTCTTCGTTATTTAACAGATCTTGAAATTGATATTACCAGTCGCTGACGGAAATAGCTATGTTACGCTGAGGCTGGGAAACCTGGAAATAACGGTATGACTTGTACCTGTTTTCATCAGACTGATTGTTGCTTGAAGAGTTTTGTTAGTGTGACATCTTGAAATTGAGGTGTGCGATGACGGAATGAGCCATGTAAAACCTTTGTTGGGAACAAATCGAAACACTCAAAGAATCATTAAAACACACATACTTTACACAAAAAAAATATTCAATAAGGAGACTTGACTGTAGGAAAATTTAATAGAGAAGGGATTTTAGCAAATGACAAAAAAAATCCATGGAAAGAAGGGAAAGAATGTTAACTGAAACAAAATATTTTGTCTGCCATCTTTGTTAATACATAGTCCAGAATCTTCCTCAGAACTGAAGATCTGATATTAAAAGGTAGCGAATGCTCTTTGTGAACTATGACTAAAAATGAATAACACTATCAACCAGAATCTGGGTCGGAGTAGGATAGTTCAGCAGTTTCAGGAATCCTTCCTTGTGGTATCTTGTCAGATGATGGTGAAGATGAAGAAATCAAATTTGACAGACGATAGGACCAATTGGAGCTTGCAGAAAAGCCATCGAAAAAAAGGCAGTCTACGATTAAAAGACCTTCAACATAAAAATCCTTTAGAAAAATACAAAGTAAAATTCCATAATCAAAATCGACCGGAAGTCAAAGTTAAAATTTAAAAAGATAATCCATAGCTATCCCAGAATTTTGCAAGATGCGGCCTACACAATTAGTGCTTTGCCTCCAGTCAAGTGCAATGTTAGACGAGTTTGTTTTCTCCTTGTAACTAAATAATAAAAATCGTTAACAGGAGTAATTTTATTGAAGAAAGTGTTATTTTTGAGAAACAATGTCTTTGCAATCAAATTCTTATGGGGGTTAAAACCCAACAACTAATCTCAAGCAGTCTCAAAGAGAATTAATTTTAAAATTTAAGGAAGAAAGCTGATATATTATATATACTCTATATATATTATAGATATCATATATAATTATATATCTATATATAATTATATATATTATAATATTACTCATAATATATATAAACTATATATAAACTATATATATATCATATATATATTACTATATATATATATACCTATCTATATATATATCCTATATATATCCTATATATATACTACTATATATTATATATATACTTAACTATATCTATATATATATATCTACGGTATATATATTCTATATATATATATTATATATAATATATATATATATATCTTATACTATACTATATATCTACATATACTCCCTATAATATCATACTATATATATTATACTAATACTATATATACCCTATTATAACCTTACTATCTGATAGTATGCTATATATACCTTTCCCTAATATATATTATATATACATATATATATATATAACCATACTAAGCTATATACGCTACTACTATAATTATATAATACTATATACTATATATTGTATATATATATATATATATATATATAATATATATATAATTTATATATAATACTATACTTCACTACTATATACTATACTTACCCTAAGAGAGATATTACCTACCGTTTTTTCTATATATAACAACCTATACTGTATCAATATACTACCTACTAAATACTCTACTATACCTCCTATATATTATTACTATATAATATATATATACTACTAATATATATCTAATACCCCTACCTCACTACTACTACTACCCTCGATATCTATACCTCCATTGCTTTTTAATACAAAATAATATGTTTTGCCACAATCTATATTACATATGTTCTTCAGGAATGTTCCTGTTGCAACAAGGAAAACTTATTTTACACTTTAGATGAACCTGAGATATACATTTTTGCTTCTTTGACAAGAATAAAAAACAAATAAATAAAACCTTTTATTACAACTCATATACTAAATGTATAGGAGTTCCTTATTCAAAGAGCGAATTATCATTAAAATCATTTCGGAAGAAAAGTGAACCATTGATTTTTTTGTCTTTATTTTTAAAAATCTTAACTTTACTATAAATATTCTTCAAAGATTTTCGACTGCGGTTAATAAAGATGTCATTATAAACATTCCCTTTTCACCATACTAAATTTGTAAGCAGAGAAAACTTGCTGATTTTATGCTGGTAAATGAACAACGAAATTTATAAACTAGAGCCGGAAACGAAGACGGAGTCGGAGCCGAGCCGGAGCCGGAGCCCGGAACGCCGGAAGCCGGAGCCGGAGCTGGAGCGGTAAGCATCGAGCCGGAACCACAATAAAATTTTTAAAAGGCCTGGAGTCGAGTGGAAATTCTGCGGGCAATTTTAAAATGCTTAGAAGTTAGCTCTGAAATCGGAGCTATGGTAATTTTAAAATGCACTGCGAGGCGTGATCGGCAGCACGAGCCAAAGTTGGAGCCGAAAAAAAATTTGCCGGCTGCATAAAATTCATTTAAATATTATATTATATATCATATATATAATAATCTATATATACTATCTCTATATATACTATAAATATATATACTTATAATATCATATACTATATCTACTATATATATATATACTATATATATACTATAATATACTATATATATATATACCTATATATATTATATACCTTATCATATACTATTTCAACCCCCTAAATATACCAATGTCATACTTATAATACTACCTATATTATTATCACCTATACTACCTATATACCCTACTACTCTATATATTATAACTATCATATATCACAACTACTACTATATTATATACTTATCTATACACTAATACTAAACCCATATACCTCACCTGCATATATATACTATACCCTACTACTACTGATACTCAGCTATATACCTACCCCTATATATATCTATCCTATATATAACTACTACCTATAATCTATATATACCCTACCTATACTAGTACATTAAATCCTCTACCCCTGACTCACTACCATACCAGATACATACCATATACCCATACCATATTTATCATACTATACTACTATTATAACCTACTATACTTATACTATACTATATATATATATATATTAATATATTATATTACCTATACTTATACGTATACATATATACTATGATATCACTAACCATACCCTAATCATTCCTCTACTATATATGAAATATAATAGTATATATATATCGATATATCATATTATATATATATACTACTATATACTACTAATATTATATACTATATATATAACTAATATACATATCATACCCCCTTTATATATATATACTACATACCTATACTATATACTACTACTAACTATATATACCTACCCCTATATATATATAGCTATTATATACTATATCCACCTACTACTATACTCATATCATCACTATATAGTATATATCA
>JABUQX010058119.1:0-2500 GCA_015478945.1 Trachelipus rathkii | reverse complement strand
CCAGAACCACAGGAACCACAGAAAACAGGTGATTTCCGAGTTTAAGCGGGGTCGGCACGGAAAGGGTCGAATGATCTGCGGAACTAGAAGAAGAGCGGGGACAAGTTCCAGACACAACGCACAATGGAATGGAACTAATAATGAGATGCGTAATAATAATTATAAGCTAACGAGTGAAGAAGGCAAAAACTCAACGCTTGAGAGATGGAAAGTTGGACGTATAATTAAAATAATAAGTAATTCGCATTAGCATAAATAAAGAGGAAAGATAGTGAAACTCAATAGCAAACTCCATATCACATCCGAGAATAATTGAATAATGGTATTAATGGAAAATACGAAAATGTAATAAAAAAGATCATACTTATGAAGGGTGCACTGCTCAGGAATTTCCTTCTCCAAGGCAAAAAAGGGGCAGCGAACAGAGGAGGTTCGGATGTGGCCCTCTTGCCAGTGCGGGAGCAACATTGGAGGATTTCCTTGTCAACTGTTCGGTGTTGGATGGAGAGAACTTCAAAAGTGTGGATAGAATGGTTATCTGTTCATTAGAGAGAGATTGGGAAAGACGAGCAAATTGACTTAGTGGGCTGATCTCTGGGTAACCACTGATTTATGGCACTTAAAACAGGTCTTCTATAGCTCGAAAGTTGTCTAAAAGTTTTAGGCTACTATAACGTCCGAACCCTGTTGGTTTGCAATGGTATTTAAAAAACTCGACAGTTGTGTTAACTCTTGGTCGAGATGTTGATATGGGAAGGCCAGAGAAATCGGTAGAGTTGATTATAAAGACGAGGGTTCGTCGTAGGTTAGAGGTGGGATTCTCGACTTTATCGATGTAGTGATTTGGCTTGGAAACCGGAGGTAATACGTCTCCATAGGTTGAAATAAGGACAGTTGAAGTTGTTGAATACTGGTTAAATGAAGTTAACATTAATTTATATTTTAAGATGGATGGGCAGAATTTTTACGATGAGTTCATTGCGGAACTTATGAAGCTACAACGAGGTGCGGAGGTTAATGTATGGTGCCCTATTTTACTCTTGACGTGTTTCAGTTAAATCCCAACTTTCATACAAGGTTTAGAAAGGACGTGGGAATCTTTTTCGACCAGTGATTAATTTTTGTGTGGGGATAAGACGAAGAGCGGACAACGTTGCTCTGGGGTACGAAGAGGCAAGCCAGAGGCAACAACGAACCAGAAGGGAACAAACCGTTACAGCTCTCATTAGCGCGATAGCCTGTAGCCCTCAGTTGGTATTAGCTCAAGAGCAGCTTCCAAAGCATACACTCGAGATGATAGAGCTGAGCTTCAAACAGAAACAAGTTATCTTGAGACAAGCAGATGACGTTAACTATGAAATGTAAAAATAACAAATAAAGTGAACAGAGCTAGGAACATTCAAGACCCCGGAACCAGAAGAGGGGCAGACATTACTCAACAACAATCCGGAAAAAACGCTACTCTCGGAGTCTCGGTTCTGATTCTATTCTGAGAGCAAGTAACTCGATAATCGAGAGGCACTGCTGAAATGCAGGGCCCCCTGATGATGGCTGACGTAAGGCTGGAGAAATAAGGCCATTATGAAAAGCTACAACAGCCATCAAAGGCAAACACAGCCTCACCGGTAGCAAAGAATTGATTTTATGTTATTCTGGACGGTGTGGCGAGTCCCTAAAACTCATACAAAAGTGATTTGAGACTCTCTGGAAATTCATGTAATGGGTAGGACACTATTCTCGGGAATTGTTGGCTCTTTTAGATCAATTAGGATTCATGAGAAGTTAGAGTAGCCAAACGCGATTTCATCAACAATAGGAGGTGCATCATAAAGTCCGGCGGGCTATTGCCGTCGCTTGTGTCAGGAAACAGCCAGGAGGGGTGGGGCGGCCTGACAGATGCTGTGGTTATTCACGCCTTTTCGTATATAAATAAGGATTTATCCTCTTTATTAGCTTTTATAAACCATAACTGAATAATTAAACTGGAGCACTCTCTGGGAAAACTATTAGCTCCGCAATAGGAAAAAACACCAAGATGTAATAAATAAAAAAGCATAGCAAATCCCAAGAATTTTGAGTCTGTTAAGGTCATTCATCAATCCTAACGACACTCACAGAATTAAATCCTTCATCTCTCTTATTAGGCCCAAGAGCATAACTGCCTCCCCCCTAGAAAACACAACCTAGAAAAAATAATGTGTAAAGGGATGAACGATTAAACAAAAATTGAGATAAAAGGTTGTGTGGTTGGTTCCGTGGATTGAGAGCTCTCCGTGAGTCCTCGAAACCACATGAAGTCCCTCAGATGTGAAAATTATTTGAAAAGCCGATTGCACTACTAGATCGCAATAATAAGACGGCGATACACACCAGGATTATATGCACCAAGTGTACGAGAGTACCAGCCTCCATTCACTGAGATACAGGCATGGTTCGGGACCCCTACAATAGGGCGCCCGGAGAAAGGCCAACCGGTAAGGTTGTAACCTGTACAGCCTCA
>JABUQX010058118.1:12500-22500 GCA_015478945.1 Trachelipus rathkii | reverse complement strand
GTACAGTATATATGTGTCATTGTGTATATTTGTGTTTATTTGAGAGTACGATTGTTGCAACTTCATTGCATAAAAAAGTATTCCAAAAATATTCTTTTCCTTTCAAATTATAATATTATTATAAACTTTATGCTTAGTACTTTTCTAGCTTTTTTTATTTTATTATTATTATTGTTTTTACTTTTATTATTATTATTATTTCATTATTCATTTGTTCATTATACTACTTAATTATATATTATTACCTCCATTAAATTGATTATTATTTATTATCATTATCTATTTATTTATCAATTAATTGCAAGAACAATATCAATTATTTATTATACCTATTATGAATATTAGATCAACACATTAATTGTATATTTTACTCTTTATCACAATCTATGTTTATTATTTCATATTATATGCTTACCATTCCATTAGACTACCTGATTATTAGATATTCATTATATTTTGATCTATGTATATGATGATATTCATATTTATTATTATGATTATTATTATTAATTATTATCATATTATATTATTATTATTCATTATTATATTTATTATTTTATTATTATTATTATATTATATTATTATTATTAGAGAGCATCGCAATGATGTTTATTTCATTACTTGTTATCCTATTTCTCTTTCTAATTTACTTACGATTTGAGATTTATTCTCTCTATTTAAGATTTGATTCGGTCGTTCATGCCAAAGTAAAATGACGCGATAGAGTAACTGATCTGTTACTGATGGGATTAAATAACTAGGAGTCTGCGCTTAGAACCTACCGTGAGGGTAGCTGCCGCGGGCCAGCGAAAAACCCAAGACCTTGCTAAATACCTAATAGACAATTAGATTCTGAGATTGTCTTCTCTCTTTCACTACCTCTATTTTATTCTTAAGAGACATAATCATCACACTAACTACTACTACTACTATACTAACGTACTAACAATACCTACCTAACACTACTCCCTACTAACAACTTACCTACTCAACTACTACTACTACACTCACTACTACTTTATTTTGACACTATCTTCTACTTTAGTCAACAAAATATCCTACCGTGTTTCGTCCGGCTGGCTTTGAGGTGCTTATTATAATGATTTGTTACGAATGGTGGTGTAAAATACTTATTCCTTTCGAGTAAGAATTCAGACTGTAACTTAGTAAAGTATATATATTAATATAATATATAATATATAATATAATATAATATCATATATATATATATATATAACATAAATATAATATATAATATATATTATATATATACATATATATATATATATACTATATATAATAACGAGCACTACTACATTACATATATATACCATAAACAGGAAAGACGAACTAAGACATGGAAAAAACTTCCTATTATTCATAAAATTCGAAACAGCCTCGTCTTCGAGTAAATTCCCATCGAACCCAGCTTCAAGCAAAATTTACTTACGAAAATGATTTAAAAGCATTTACACATTCCATACCAACTTAAAACGATGGAAAAACCTAAAATAATTTATTATCTAATTACGACTCATAAATAAACTGTAACCATTCCACACACACAAAATGGGACGCAATCACATAAATTGAAAATTAAAAACAAAAGTCACATATTCCTTAAAATGGAAAAAAAAATCACAACACAAAACGCACCTGATCATATTCTTGAGAAAATTTCTGTAGTGTACTGAGTTAGAAATTTTAATATTGGAAACAGTAAAATACAGATGGATATAATATATATATATATATTATAATATATACAATAGATATACTATATATATATATATATATATCATATATAGTATATTATAATATATATATATATATATATATATATATATATATAGATTCTATAGATATAATAATAATATATATATATATAATAATAAATAGTATAATACTACTAGGCAATTAATAAATATAATATAAACAGTAACTATAACTAACGCCTATACAATATAAACGATATTACATACCTATAATCTCACTAACTAAAATCACCTCAAAATAAACATCGAATATAACGTATACCCATAAGGATACGAATAATAAATCAATATAGTACTATATAAAATAAATTAGGACTATACATATTATTAGTTAGTTAGTTAGTAGTTATAGATTTTAGTTATATATTGTATGTTTAGTTCAGTTACCAGCTTACCACACAGCTCTAACTTATGTAGTTAGTTAATTCAGTTAGTAAATAGCTTAGCTTAGTTAGTTAGTTAGTTATATTATTAGAGTTATTCATAGCTTAAAAGTACTAGAGTTAGCCCTTTAGTTAGCTATTACGTTAGTGAGTTAGCCTAGGTGCAGCTAGTTAAGATAGCAAATTAGTTTAGTTAAATATAGCTACACCACTAGTCTAGGATTAGAGACTCGGTGTACGTTAAAGTTAGTTATTCTTAAGTTCAGTTAGTTAGTTTGTAGTTTGTTCAGTTGTAGATTATAGTTTGTTAAGTTTGTAGACTCATGTATAGTTATAGTTAATGTTATAGTATTAAAACAAACATTAAAATATTATGTTTGAAGCCAGTATGTTTTTTATCATTGTTCAAGAGAAATGTATGAACTTGATAAACATAAACTAAAAAAACACATCACAGTGTACAGAATAAATGAAAAACTCAAACACAGAGAGATATTTACGACAATAAGAACAATTGACAATTAGTAGATACAATGATCATAATACAGCAATATAATCAGTAACAAATAATGACAAAAAGAATAAAATAAAATAAAATTTGAGAACAATTAATAATAATAATAATAATAATAATAATAATAATATAATAATATTGATAATAATTTAATAAAATATAATAATAATAACCAATAATAATAATAATCACACTAATGAATTAATTAATAATAATAATATAATAAGCAATAACACATCACCAATAAAATAATAATCTGAATAATAATTATATGATAATAATAATATTAATAATAATTATTAATAATAATTATTCTGAAGACAGAAATAAATTTAGAGTGCTTGAAAAAGCAACAAAAATCATACCCGTTAATAATAAACCAGGACCACTAAAATAATAAATAATAATAATAATAATAAAAATAATAATATAAAAAATAATAATAATAATATTAATAATAAATAAATAATAATAATAATAAAATAAATAATAAATAATAATATAATATAATAATAAAATAATTATAATAACAACAATAATAAAAAAAATAGAACTTATGGTTACATATGAAAATTAACTAAGATTGAATGACAATAATGGTAACAATATATGTAGAAAAAAGTGGATAGAGGATTGTTTAATTTAATTCTGTTTCAAATGATAAAATACTCCATAAACTTTCTAGGGATGAATCAATTGTCGTATCTAGACCCGATAAGGGAAAAGGAGTCATTATTGTTGATAAAACCTCATATATTGAAAAAATACAACAAATATTGTCAGATTTCTGTCCAAATCGTCCGTCTGAATTGGTACGTTTATCAAAACACCATTTTAAGAATAATGAAGACAAAAATTAATAAAATTCTCCATACCTTGAAAAAACAAGGTGTCTAAGTTCGCAAATAATTCTCTTTTTTGTTCAGCTTACCCAAGCTTAGCTCTATGGTTACCAAAAAAACCATAAACCTGGCCTCCCCTTTAGACAATCCTTTCAGCTATTACATTCCCCACGTACCAAACTTCAAAGTATTACTGATTACCATTCATAGATAACATACAGGTAACCAATACAAGTATTAAAAACCATTTGACTTTCAGATTTCGTCCTTCACTTTCCATAATGATTGCTATATGGCTAGTTTTGATGTACAGTCCCTATTCACCAATGTCCCTGTTAAAGAAACCTGCAGAATTATTGTTGACAGTCTGTTTTCATCAATAGATCACATGATTGATGGTTTAGATAGATCACAGTTTTCAAAGCTCCTTGATCTGGCTACTGACGAAACAATAAATTTCTAATCTTAATAATGAGTCTTTACTGCCAAAACAGACCAGCTATGCGATGGGCTTCCACAGTGGGCCCCAGGGTTATCGCACATAATTTCACTATGTTACTAAGTTTCAACAAGAAAACAAAGCATCGTTATCAACCGCGCACCACAAAATAACACAAACTGAATATGAAACAAAATTAAACCAATTATACACAAGTCTAATTTCAGATGACAGTCTTCATCTTATTTTTTAATAACAATATATTAGTCAAGCTTCATTGTATTTTTAAACTATTACCCTCAAACTAAACATCTAAATATTATTTTCAGTCTATGGGATGAACGAATTCACAATAGACGTACTACCATTTCTAGACGTTTTAATTAAACATAATAATAATTCCTTTTCTACTTCAGTATATAGAAAACCCTCTACCACATTATTCTGCGATGACAGATCTATTTTTTATTCTCTCCCAACGAAATACATTCTCTACATCAGACAACACCAACAACGCTCAAGTGCTAAAGGCTTCTTTATAGGACACAATCAATACATTGCCACAAACCTCAATATCGGGAAATAAATTAGTCCAGACGGAAATTAGAGTATATACTTTAAGTAATTTAACAGCATAAATTTTAATTATCAATTCCTGCTCTCACATCAAACAATATTTCCCTAAAATAGTGTATAGTTTACCCAACCTTCGAAGACTACAAAAATATTCGTATCCAACAGCCTCTTACATCAGAAATCACCACACCACAAATTCACCCAAACCACGAAAGAGCTTGTTTTAAAAATTTCTATTTATATTGAACCACAATATTATACATGCGAAGCTCGAGCAAATCTATAATTAAGCCCTATCGATTGCACCGAAACATTCATCCATATCAACTTGAATTCTTATCTCTTTATTCCATATAGGCAAACAAGACATTGAAACTTTCCAACAGTCTTTCAAGGCTAAAGACATTATTCCACACAGATTGAGATCTCTACTCAGTTTAACATGTATACGTGTTACAATGAAATGTCTACGGACACTACTAGCCAGTATTTCACAATCTAACAACTGATAGTAATGAAGAGGAATATCAAAAGCCAATTATCTGGCCCGACGCAGTATAACAAGTACTGACAGACACTCAACTGAAACCTTGCAAATAATTAATACAGACATTGAACACACGACTAGCAAGCAAATTCCGTCATACATTCCTACTATCTCATAGATTGGAAAACTCATAGAAGCCTACTCAATCTCACGAGACACTTTTTGAACAATCCTAACCCCCTCGACACAAAATCACAAACGCACACTAAAACAAGCAGCGCGAGAATCAACCATTACAATTAACAAAATATCTGGGAAGTTTATCACATACTCTATCATCTTATGAATCCAGAACTTAAATAAATAACCAATCCTCTATCCAATTTTTTACATTAATATGATACCATTATCATGTAATTCACATACTCATAGTTGCATTATTCATAAAATCTTCGTACTCATTGAACCATAAAGTTTACTATCAAATGCTTCTATTATTATAGTATTTTTGATGTCTTTATCTTTATATATTTATTAATCATTAGACTATATTACTATTATTACTATCTCATTCCTAACCCAATGCCTGATCTATATATTTGAGCTGATACCCCTCAAATTATTCAATTGAATTTACCAAGTGACCTTCAGTTTATTATTATATTACCCTCCATATCATACTATTCAGCATTATTAATTGCAGCGAATATTATTATCTTCCTCATCAATAGATCAATAGCATCTATATATCATTTAATTCATATATATTTATTCTACCTATTTCATAATATTTTATTGTACTCACTCATTTAATCATATACTCACGCTTCAACATTATTATCTATTGAATAATTGCTTGTATTACTTCATGCATCACTTTCCTATCTACGATATTGTCATATAGTTATTGTCGCTAAATCAATCTTCGTGTTGATCTTTTCATTCCTGGTTGTGACACTAGCGAGTCGCTTCCTATTTAGCTTTATTGATTTTATCACAAATTACCATTTTAAAACAACCCATATTCAAACAGTCAACACTCTCAAAACAACATCAAGCTATTATCTTTTGAGTTCTGTAATCAGCATCATCAACATATACTAAATGTACACCTATCGAAAAATATACATCAATTTAATGATACATTCATTATACGTGAATTCTTACTGTTCATACGTTAATATAAATATATACCGCCAACCCTCCAGGAGTCACTACAAAAGCTTTCTTCAGATTCTGCAGGTTGCGTTTCTTTAACAAGTTTTTTTTTTTTTTATTTTATGTAAATTTGTGATTTTGTTTTAATTTTCATTTATGTGCTTTGCTTCCCATTTTTTAATGTAACTTTATTCATGGTGTATTAATATTAATATATTATCATAGGTTTTTCATCTTTATTTTTGACATATAGTGATCACAACAAAATATCAATAACTTATTATATGTCTAGTTCACCCACCCGAAACAAAATCCTAAATTAAGACTTAATTATTAAGTCTAGATTCCACCACGGAACAAACTCTATGCCGATATAGTAAACTATCACAGCCAACTACTAAAAATAAAATATAATATTATAAAATATAATAATACTATACATATATATCAATATAATTATAGTAATAATAATAATACCTAATCACAAAGCTTTCAAACCATATTTTACACAATTACGAATAAATAGAACACTAGAATCAATATATTCTGAATAGTACTAACAATTAAACTTATTCACACAGACACTCCTACTAACTATAGATACTATACAATACTATAAACATATATATATAGCGTAAAAGAATCAAGACCCAAGCTAGGCAACAATTCAAGCTCGTGTATAAAAATAAATAGTACCATATAACGATATAAAATAACACAAAAATATCAACCAGACAACCGTATAAATCAAATAATACATAGACTATATATAATATACTCAACCATAATACCGTAACTACTTACTAACTAACTATACATAAATCATTTATATCAATACTATATCTAGCCAACATGTCTATAATCCACCAAAGACACCATATCACTAACATACAAATAATCAGGCTTTTAGCTACGACACACTAGCCTAACGACACCGAAACTGTGTCGCAAGCGCATAATACTATCATGCGCGTATCACACTCATACCAACATAGTACTCAATTCACAGTAGTAACAAATACCTCTCTATGCCCAAATAGATAAGTAAACCTAATTAAACACATATACACCAACCAATGCTAAAAGCCACAAAATCGCAGGAATCACAACATGAGCGAGCAGACTTGGGCTCTACCACGTTTGATCCTCAAGAGCTACGAGACCGCTACAAAGCATTATCAGCCTCAAAATCCCTCCATAACTTATACAGCGACCAATCCTCACGATCTTAAATACTCCAAACCTAAACAGGAAGCTCCTAGCCACGTTCAGACAAAAATTAACCCATAGTACTATTATTTATAAAAAAATTATACATTTGATGACGTCATAGTCAGCCCTTTGCAAACATCAGCCGCGCCTTAAAGTTCGATTTCCTGTAGTCCCCCGTGTTATCCTCTGAAAGGACTTAAAACGCGAACAACACGTTAAAATGGTAGTTATAAAATATAAATACTAATAGCTATACACACTAAACAATATTGCACTACAACACTGAGATAATAGGCATACTAGACCGATCGAAACGCATCACCTTATCACTACTCCTTCTATTCAATTAATACAACACATAAGTACTAAAAAACCTACCACTTACCAACACTAGATTAGTACATATACACGCTTCCATACATATATTATGATTATAAAGCATTACCATTACAATAGATAAATTAAACCCACCAAAAGAATCCCAGCATAACATTTATTTTAATACAACGATAGCATCAACTAATCCATCATATCAGTAACCTCATATAAAACATATAGTTCGTAAAGGTGGTCAGGTTGTTTTAGTTAACAAATCAAATATATTATATTTCGTGTTTTAACACACTCTTAGGCACTTGTTCCTCCATAATTTGAAATTCAGTTCAAAATTATATAGCTGCTTATAGTCAGAAAACTAAGAGCGCAAGACAATCTGATGATACCATGACAGATTTATACATACCAGGAATCTGTTCCTGTACATAAATAGCACAGTTAAAACAAAATATCGATTTCAAATAGTAAAAATTTTCAAAGGCCTGTTAAGGCCAATAGTAATTATTCCGACACTTTTTATTTTATTTTTATATTTTCAAGTCTTTTTTTTTTGAGATCAAAATTAATTTTTTTTAATTCGTCTTATCAAAAAGATTTACTCTAAACATCCAAACACAAAATATATGATGACGACTCAATGACACAAATGCACAGCTAAAATAAAATAAAATAACTCAAATAATTAATAACTACATAATAACATAATTAATAAGAATAACATCAAAAATAAATACATAAAGTAATAATAAGAATAATAAATGTACAAACAATTGAAATAATATAAAAAACTAATAATAACATAAATAATAATAGATAATAATAATAATAATAATAATAACTCAGAAAAATCAAATAATAAATTAATAAGTAAATAATAATAATAATTAATTAAAAAAACTATAAAACAATACATAATAATAAAATAATAATAATAATTAAAATATCAAATAATCTAATAATAATAAAAATATATAATAAATAATAATAACTAATAAATAATAATAATAATAAATAATAATAATATATAATAAATAAATAACAAATAATAAATAATTAATAATAAAATAATTCATATTCCATGGCTTAAATAAACCAAATAATAATCACACTAATAACTTAGTAAACAAGCACAAACCGAATAATAGATCAATACATAAATCCAATCAAATGAAAATAAACAAAACTACAAAACACATAATATAGAAATCACATTAATGCAAATCATTATCTCACTATGACTAAATGTCAGCTACTTACCAGGTTTCACTATAATCCAGAAACTAGGATATCACCATATAACAAATATTTTACTTAATAGCACATTTCGTTGTTCTTGTTGTTGTTGTTGTTCGACTGGTGCCGGCAAATTTTTATGCAATGATGACAACTTTCATTAATAGAATATCTATGATAAAAAAACAATATATAAAATATATGCATTGATAACAAATTTTTTGAGAGAAGCTTGTATTTTTCGGATTTAAAAATATTAATAATAATAATAATAAAACATAACAATAGCATAATAATAATAATAATAATATCGCCAATAATATTATATAATATCACATATATATATATATACTCTTAAAAAATAATAATGAATAAATAATAATCAATAAATAATGAATAATAATAATAATAATAATAATAATAATAATAATAATAATAATAATAATAATAATAATAATTTTTGAATATAACTATTTCTGTGGGAATGTGGGAGGCCAAAGCATGGGGGGAGGGAGGGAGGGAGGGAGGGAGTGAGGGAGGGAGGAAGAAGGAAGAAAGTGTCCATTTTTTCAAATATGGTATCAAAAGGGCTTGCCTTACTGGGTACTTACACCATTCGTAGAAGAAGCTTTAAATGGAGTTTTGGCTCGTTGGTTATAAACAATAGTAAAGGATGGGTTGAAATGAAAGTTCTTAAGTATTACTGATATAAAATTCATGACATTCTGTGTTTTAAAATGGAGGTGTCAGAAGAACTATGTAACGTGGGCCATTATGTTAAAACTAAATGAGGATTACTCCAACTGACGTCTGGTACTGGTGTGCGGGAAGCGTTTATACCAAGGTGAAGACGCTCGCCAACGCCAATTACAGAAGGCTGAAGTCTCTTATGCATTAAGTTGTTACTTGGAGATAGGAAAAAAATACAAAGGATTCGGTTGATCTGGTTAAATGCTTTGGTAGTGACTTTGTAATTGAATAACGATGTGATGAGTACAACAGCAATGAAGCAAAGTTGGTAGTCTTTGTTTATTTGTTATTTAAC
>JABUQX010058118.1:0-5000 GCA_015478945.1 Trachelipus rathkii | reverse complement strand
TGCTGGTTGGAGAAACATCTATATCACTCACTACACAACATCGTATATAATAATATTTTAAGTAATATTTTATTGGATAGCATTCCTCATTTCTAGTCACTTTGAGTGAGTAGGATGAACTAGTTGGATTATTTATAGCACTAGTAGTGACAACTAGGTCATTTACTAAAAGAAAAATTGATTTGCATGTTATACAGAACCGCCGCGTACTATTAGCGGGGTGTATTATTAGTAAATTCGAATACCTGATATCAACTAAACTTGTACCTAAGTATTATAAAATCATACAATTTTAAATCCTTCACATTAGATAGTTTAAAATTGAAATTCTGTTCAGTAATTTATTCAATTTTAGTGTTCGATCGTAGTTTTTTTAACTATGTGCGTCGTTATTTTAATTAAGGATAAGAACTAATTATATATAGTACTTATAATATTATATAATAAATTTGAGCGTTTTATAATATCATATAAATGTTCTTATTAATCGATTACAGTTTTTATAATACAGGCATCATGGTTATAGTTTTTATAATTCTCGTTGATATCAGACCAGACCTTAATTACTATAGCATCAGCTAATAATTTTAAATGAGATTAATAGTAGATGAATCTTACATTGAGGGTGTGTTTAGTATATGTTTTTGGTAAATAGTAAAAAATAAAGTATGGGGGTATAGTGTAGCTTCTGGAAAAATAATAGTTGGACTTGTACAAATAGTGTGACGTGAGATACGACATAAATAGTTAAGGTTGTGGAGAACCTCTGAACTAGGGGTTTATAGAGGGGTAATACTATATACATATAAAACAAGTAAAACCAGACTTTATAAAGGAATCAACAAGATATTAACAGACAGTAACATGGATAGAGGAAGAACTAAAGTAAATATATGTTATTTCGAGATACTCTGCCGGAGAAATGATGCGAGCGCCAGTCATTGCACATTATAGCTAACCGTGTATTGCATAGCCTAAAAATCTCTAGATGAACCAATCAGGATATATCGTTGAAAATGATGTAGCTGGTTCAGTCAGGACTAGCTCTCAAAATAAAATTTGCGCTCAATGCTTGCAGGGTGCCTATAGCAGAAGAACAGGATGTTTCTTTGGCTAAGGTAGGCCCGGGAACGTGGACTGGGCAGCTAGCCAGGGTACAAACCAGCAAAAGATCCACAGAAACAGACACGCAATTACCATCTATTAGCATATCATTGCCGAATTCCATGAGAAAGTAGAAACGTATATATTTGAGGCTATGCATACATGCAACAAAGAATCCTATACAGCAAAGCGATGTTCGGATGGTGTCGAAAAAAGACACTATCATATTGATATGAGCGTAATCATTTAAAGAGGAAGAATGAAGCGGTGAAGTAATCAGTGATTTAATAAAGATTCCCACTGGTTTTTGTGGGCTAACGTTATTAATTGTAAAAGTTTTCCACATATCTTTCATGATAGTTTCGCTAGGAATTAAAATCTATGCAAGCCCTTTAATGTCATAGTATGGCTAAGTGAGATATGAGTCTTTCAGTGGTGCCATTCGTCATATTTACGGACGAAGAAAGCCAAACTCATCCTCTGAAAAGGTGAGCTCTGAACCTTTTGTTATATTGAAACATAAATTTGAGATATTATTATTTAAAAGCATTAATAATTATATGATATAACCTTTATCCCAAATGGATGGAGGACTTGGGAAGAGGTTTGAGTGTAGGCTGCAATATAAGAGTTGCGGTCCAAGCGTTCTCACTGCTACTTACTGTAATACTATGTATATTATATATAATAATAATTAATTAGTATATATATATATATATATTATTATATAATATATATATATATATATACTATATATACATATATAAGATATTATATTATAATTTATAATAGATAAATATTAAAAATTTATATATGTAATATTTTTAATGATCACTTAAATATATTATATATAATATATATAGTATATTAATTATAATAGTATATTATAATCTAGTCTATTTCATAAGTTAATTAATATATAATTAAATCAATTAAACTAGATATGATATATTAATAATATTAGAAATCCCCATTATAGAGGATGTCTTGAACCCTTTACTTATAGTATATATGTGTGATGTCAACATTCTGCATTCTCTACTAATTGAGTACGGTGCTTCTGTATATATATCAGGTAACTACTCACAAGCAAAATACATAAGCTAACCTCGCACTGACAATGGGCAAACAACTCGTCTGAGACAAATTTGCAATAATAAGATCCGATGATATAAAATTTCACTACGCGACAGACTCGAACCATATTCGACTACAACGTATTTATCGCCGTTTAGAGGATTTATACATTAGATGACTACTCCACTTTTAGTGTAATAATATCGGCTCTCCAAAAAGTAAGAAAGGCTCTAGATCTCGTAAATCTAAGGTTTTCATTAGCCTCATTCTTTCTAGACTCGATTCACTGCATTATATTTGATAGCTGCTCTGTGTGTTAGCTTTATGAGTGTTGTTTGAGCGCTAGTGAAAGAGTACCCTTGTGGCTAAAACTCTAGAGATACCCTCAGACTATTCCATTATCAATCTCTGACAAACTACGCGCACGGTAGCTGTGATGTCTTCACGATAAGGTCCGCAGATTTCCTCGATCCAGGTCAGTCACGCGTTGTAGATAAAAGAGTACAACTGATCACGACGGAGTCCGTTGAAACCAAGCATTTTGCTCGCATCGCTGATAGTGAAATAAATACGAACTATCCGCTATTACACCCATATGAAGATGAGTGAGTAGTTAATATATGATATATATATTTATAATCGTATAATAAAATATAATATTATATATAGAATACGTGTTATTTTTCGTATATAAATGGATTTTTATAAAGATAGATTCCCAAATATAAAACATATTTAATGGATAATATAATTATGATATATATATATAATAAGTAATATATATAATTAATAGATAAAATGAGATGAAATATATATATATAGAGAAGAGGAGAGGATATTAGCATATAAGATAAGGAGGCAAGAATATTAATAATTATAGTATATTGATATCATATTATATATATATAGTATAATATTAATATATATAATTATATAAGATATAATGATATATATTAATATATTATATATCATATTATATAGTAATATTAGTATATAGTGAATTATCGATAGTGATATATATAGATTATATATATATACAAGACTATATATTAATAATGATTTGAGATTAAAATACATTGTAGTTAGGTCGCATCTTTAATGCTTTTTTCCCTAAAGATTGTATAAAAGTCATCTAAAAATTAGTTCCAAACTGTATCAAACTTGGAAAATTAATAATAATTCATAATTACCAAAGAATATTAGTTCTATGAGAAAAGCAGAGATATGGAGCGACAGAAGATAAGAGATAGATAATATAGACGATATAGATGAATAGTAAGAGATAAGTAAGATAGAAAGAGAAGGATCATAAAGATAAAAATACATATAATAGTTTCAATACTAGTACGAACAAAAATACACAAACCTAAAATACAATATTACAAATTGAAATACTGCTGGACCTTAAGAAGGGAGCTTCCAGGAAAAAAGATATTTTCTATAGCATACATACTTCAAAATAATGATAAGACATATACTTATCATATGCTCTTTAATATGGTTTTTAGCTCAGAGCCTCGCACAGGATTGTAGTTAAAAATAATAATGCGTGCTTTTCATAAGAAGTTTTAGATCCACGTTCTTCGAAATATCTACTTCAATACAGAGCTATATCTATATTAAGAACCTTGCTCACATTTTTGTCCGGTTTATACTAAGGGTGCAGAATACGGGTCAGCAAGATATAAATTAATGTATATAAGTAATAACGATATATGATACCAAATTATAAATATATATATAATAAGTGTAGCTAACATCAATTCCCAACACACACACTACTACACACACACACAACTAGATATATATATATGATAGTATTAAGATATATAATAATATAGTAATATAATATATATATATATATAATAATATAATAGCATAATATGACTATAAATATATATAAAATTAATATATATATAGATTATAATATATGGTATATATATTCTTCAGATTACCCACCTTCTCTCACCCAAGACTGGGGGTAAGTAGAAGAATATAACACGACTGACCGAGATAAACAGAAAAGCAGAAAAATAGTGATGCGCAAGTCGAAAAAGAAGAGACCCAGCCTTACCGTACCAGCGATCTGTAATATACCTTCTGAAGATGTAAACTCATCGCATATATATTTCAGAAAAATTATACACCCAGAGATATCACGGAGACCGCGTATGTGGACCACTCACTGTGGCATTTCTAGTCAATGTAAGGTTCTCCTACTAGACCACAGTGAATTCAACGAATTCATAACCTTCGAACAAAAACCTCGCCAGTTTACACTACGACTATTTGCCACATTTCTTATCGGCGAGATAAACTCCATTTTCATACTCCTTCACGAAGGCATTTCTTTACGACTCAACCACTTTTTTGAGTTTATTCTAGACAGACCAGACCTGAGTCGGATGACCTAACTTTACATACCGAGATTATACCTAACCAAACCGATGCGAATCATCCATCCTTTCCACTATTGACCGAAACCAATCTCAACGGAACTTTCATTTATTCTCTCATTTATCTCTTACTTCTTCCACACACACACAACTTCTCATACATACTTTATCTAATTTCCTACGATTTTATCATTCTTCCACTAACGCTAACATATGACGACAATAAGATTTATCCAAGTTTATCTAAAGGAAACACATTTAGTACTTTTACGATCTTTAATCCTACTATATCCAGGAACCTAATAGTTTTTTGCAACTTACGTATACTAATTATAACACATTAGTATGAGGTACAACATACCTTCATGTATTAGACCCTCGATGGTAACGCGGCACCCAGGTTCTTTATATCACCTTTTACAT
>JABUQX010058117.1:0-15133 GCA_015478945.1 Trachelipus rathkii | reverse complement strand
TCAGACAGCGGAGATGAATGTGTTGAGGACAGTGATTGGAAAGACGAGAAGAGACAGAGTGAGAAACGAGACAGTGAGGGAGAGTGTGGGTGTGAAACCCATGATGAATAAAGTGGACGCAGCCAGACTGAGATGGTGGGGACACCTGGAGAGGATGCAGGGAGAGAGAGAGTTGCCAGCAGGAGGTGGAGGTAGAGACCGGAGGGAGTGAGACCGAGGGGAAGACCGTGGAAGAGGTGGAGAGACACAGTAGAGGATTCATTGAGGAAACACCAGATGCCTGCAATGGATAAGCTGATAGCGGATGGGATCGTCCGATAGAACAAGAAGGAAGCGGAGGTTGGCCCCACTGACAGGCTCGTAAGCCTGACTGGGAGAGAATGTAAGATGTAAGATATATATATATATATATATATATATATATATATATATATATATATATATATATATATATATATATCTCTTATCTTATATATATATATATATATATATATATATATATATATATATATATATAAATTATATATATTAAAAAAAGATAAATATCATATATATATATATAAGTTAAATTAGTTTTTGTTATTATGTTGTTAAGGTTGTTATAAGGTTAAGTATATATATAATATATAGTATATATATATATATATATATATTTATCCATTATAAATATCATATATCATATCATATCATATCATATCATATCATATCATATCATATCATATCATAACATATCATATAGCTTATGTACATGAAAACAGAGCATATATATATATATATATATATATATATATATATATATATATGATATATATGTAATATATATATATATATATATATATATATATATATACGGTATATATAATTTTTAATTCAAACTTCAAAGAGTAAACATCCGCATCCGCATCCTCATCTACTTTAAGATCCGCATCCGCATCCGCATCCGCATCCGCATCCGCATCCGCATCCTCATCATCTTTAAGATCCGCATCCGCATCCGCAAACAGTCAAATTTTGACATCCGGTCCATCACTAATATATATATATATATATATATATATATATATATATATATATATATATATAAACAAAAAAAAAAATATATATATATATATATATATATATATATATATATATATATATATATATATATATATATATATATATATATATATATATATATATATATATATATATATGTTTATTTTATTTCTCATACATGCCTCAGTGAAGCACAAAAAAACAAAAAAATATTTCTTTTTACATTGTTCTGTAATATCCCGTATAGCAAAATCAGAATCATAAAATGCATTTATTTCACAGGTTTACCAACTTTACATAGCATAAATTATTTTGAGGGATGTGGTTTAAAACAGGTCCTATATATATATATATATATATATATAAAGTAGTCTTATAATAAAGATATATATATATATATATATAAGAAAGAGGAGTAGTATATATATATATATATATATATATATATATATATATATATATATATATATATATATAAGCTTATATATAGTTAATACAAAAAAATATATATTTAAATATATATATATATATATATATATATATATATATATATATATATATATATATATATATATATATATATATATATATGAGCAAAATGTTTCATGAAAAGAGAGGTAATTTCACTTCTAGATTTAAGTATTATCCGAATGCATATTTTCATTCGGATGTTGTTGGAAGTTCCGAATATCGCTAATGGCAAACACAAAGGTGTTCGCAGACTAGGGACACCGTTCCATACTATATAATAAAGAAACATGCGAGAGTGCTGGCTTCTCGTTTTGACCTTTGTAAAAGATGTGCCAAGGAAAATTGCTATTTGTATCGTTAGAGTATGTACTTGAGGACTCCAATGGCAAAAAGACAAGGTTCTTTACTGCGATGCAAATTTTATGGATAATATCACTGTTATATTCTTATTATATGGTAATATTCTATATACGATAATTCCTATAAAGAGAATGTTTATTAAAAACATTATTATTAATAACATTTTTTATAAAAAAAAGTTTGGTCTCAGTATAGGTTATTAGCAATATATTCATGGAGCTATTTGAAGTGAAATATATATTTTGTGAGAATGGTATACCGAACATTATATGGTGGCGATATGTCGATGAAAGTAGTATGGGGGGGATATCGCAGGCCCAAATATCGGCAAAAATATCGATATTTTTGGATATCGATATTGTATCGATTATTTCCCACGTTGTTTCCTGAGGGTATTTTGGCACCCCTTCGAAGAAGGTGTGCGCCAGACGGTTGCGCAGCAACCGTTTTACGTGGCCACCCTTAGTTTTGGCCTCCCTTTGTGGGTTTAGCCCCCCTTTCGAAGCTTGGCATCGATTATTTTGGTATCGATACGATATTTGGTCCGATTATTTTGACCTTTCATAAAGGTTCGTGAGGGATTAAGTGGGATTAAATCGAGCTCATGCAGGTACCAGGCGTAGGTACCTGTCCTAACTTGAATGCATGTAGGTATCTGTCCTAACTTGAGCTCATGTAGGTATCTTTCCTAACTTGAGCTCATGTAGGTACCTGCCCTGTAATTAAAGCGAGTTCACACATATACACACACACACCCCTATAGACACTTACACTCATCCATAGACACTTACACCCACCCATAGACACTTACCACTCACCCATATGGCACTTACACTTACACACCACACATCACACATATATATATATATTATATATTATATATAATTTATATATTATTATATATATAATAATATATTTATTATATATATAATATATAATATTTTTTTTATAATTATATATATATATTATATATATATACTATATATTTATTATATATATATATTATATATATATATATATATAGAATATATATATATATATATATATATATATATAATATATATATATATATATATATTATATATATATATATATATATATATATATATATATATATATATATATATATATATATAATATTAAATTAAATTAAATATAAATATAATATATATATATATATATATTATATATATATATATATATATATATTATATATATATATATATATATTATATTATATTATATATATATATATTATATATTAATACACCCTGCAGAACTTTTATTCCTGCTGGAAGCGAACGCTATTGTCCATGCCTAAAAGAGCTAAACCTTTAAAGCTCCTCTAATTACTAACCTTTGATTCTTATTACCAAAGTTTTCGAAATTTTGATGTAATCCTTAATAAAAGAGATTTCGGATACAGGATGTTTGTTAATCTGTATTTCATATGTGCTAGTATGAATGCCTCAAAGGAATACCGGAATGGTGCACCCTTCTTTCTGAGTTTGGTTCTATTCCCTTGGGGAGTTTGGTTAATCTTCTGTTGTTTCATTAGACGTGTAAGTCTTTCAATAGAATCTTGTACAATATTTTCATTTCAAACTTTCCCTACTATTTAATATTTGCTTTCCTGAGCTTAGTAGCAGTTGTTGTACTCGGCAATATTTCGTCTTTTATATCTATGGGTAGTGGTGTTTTTCATTGTTCTGTTAATATACCTTACTTTATTTTTCCTGACCACTGGAATACTATTCCAATCTCCTGTCGATGAATACAAACTTCATTATTCATTTCATTTCGGAAAAGCAATCAATACGGAGAAGCTATTACAAGATGGCTGCAGAGTAACCATAGAGCTGCTAATCATTATTATTATTTTTTGTAAATCTAATTGGGAAGGTAAGGAATGTTATTAGTATTAAAATCTCAAAATAACTAAATAATATTCCAAATAAAAATAACATCTTCGAAAATGTATGACTTAAAATTGCTCGGAAATTTAAGTTATAACCTAACCTAACCTAACATATGACACCATTCAGTGTGGTATCAAAAATGTGATAAGATTTCAACTGTAAATTTTGATTGCTATGTTGATTTGGAGTTGATCCACTTCATATAGTCCTTTAATCATTTAGTAGAGAAATGAGTATAAAAGTTACACTCCAACAAATGAGTCTAGTTCAATACACACAAATAACTGAAAATTAAATGATTACATGGCAACTGGAATGCAAAGGTTCCAAGAAATCATTTTTCATCCTCAAGATACCAAATATATTATTAATCAATGACACTCAATTATACTGACGTTTGCATTTACTGACTCGTTGCGAATTTTAACAACAAACCTTTATTTAACCGGGCAGTTTTTTTGAATGTTAAAACACCAATAACGATAATGATAAATCAATAACATTCTTCCACGAATTCAAATATCTGCATTTTCGTAATTAACAGACTAATACTCATCATTTACTCTTAAATTTTATATAACAATTTCTTGAGGAGAGTTGAAATAGACCAAATTACAAATCTATATTATACGAAAGGGCAGGCAGACAAAAAAAAAAAAAACGATTGGACAGATGAAAAGGATAAAAAGATTGGCAGATTATATTCCCATATCATTAATTTATTATTATTATTATTATTATTATTATTATTATTATTATTATTATTATTATTATTATTATTATTATTATTATATTATTATTATTATTATTATTATTATTACTTGAAAAGTCACAAACCAAACTAAGGTAAACTGCAACAAAGCATTTTGTGGAGGCCCTCCTTTAGTAAATCAAGAAAGATATTGTCGGCTGCATACTATATTTGGGTTATTATTATTATTATTATTATTATTATTATTATTATTATTATTATTATTATTATTATTATTATTATTATTATTATTATTATTATTATTATTATTTAAATGGTAATTGCAATTATGATTAAAATGTTAATTGTGATTATTATTAATTACCATTAGCTTATTATTGTTTGTATTAGTTATTCATTACGTAGTCATTATTTATTTTCCATCACCATAATATTGATTGTATGTAATAGTAGTAGAAACACATTCCGGTCGTGTTGGTCATTTTGACCAACACGTCCGGAAGGACTTCATTCTTTTTGAAGCCAATTTTTTTACCTGCCCTTGACGCTTTTTGGGCTGACCTTTTTTTACCTTTTTTGAGCCCAAATTTTTGACCTGACCTTGACCTTTTTGGCCTTTAACCTTTTTGGGCCTTGACCTTTTTTCGACCAACCCCTTTGGTCTTCCATGGGTCATTTTGGCCCACGGTATTTTTTGAGAACCCTAATTTTTGACCAACCCTAATTTTTTGAGAAACCTAATTTTTTGAGAACCCTAAATTTTGAGAACCCTAAATTGTTTTTCTGGCAACCCTTAATTTTTGCAACCCGTTTCGAAGAAGGGTTGCGCATCCAACGGTTGCGTAAGCAACGTTGACCGTAGACCCCCCTATTTTACGCCCCCTAATTTTTTTTTCGACCGTGTGCCATTTTTGCCCACGGTAATTTTTGTCTTCCTTTAGGGCTTAGCCCTTTTTGATGTCGTTAACCTTGTTTGACCATGCATATTTCGACCCAAACCCTTTGATTCTGTTCATGGGCCATTTTTAGCCCACGGTAATTTTTGGTCTTTCGTGGGTCAATTTTGGCCCACGGTAATTTTGGCTACCTTTGGTCTTCCATGGGTCATTTTTGTGCCACGGTAATTTCGACCAAACCCTTTGCGTCTTCCAGGGTCATTTTTGCCCACGTACATTTTCAACCATCCCTTTGGTATTCCATGGGTCAATTTTGCCCACGGTAATTTTGATCTTCCTTTAGGGCTTAGCACCGCGCCTATTTTTATGGTGTCTTTACCTTTGTATTTCGACCAGTATATTTCGAACACTTACCTTACCATATACATGGGTCATTTTTGGCCCAGCGGTAATTCTTGGGCGTCCTTTTAGGGCTTAGCCCTATGTTTTTGACGGTCTTTACCTTGTTTTGGCCATGATAGTTTCGGGCCTTGACCTTGCCATATACCATGGGTCATTTTTGGCCCACGCTAATTTTTTACCCACTCGTGGCCCACCCGTCACATATTTCGTTCCTAACTTGAACGCATGTATGGATCTATCCTAACTTGAACACCTACACACACACACACACACACACACACACACACACACACACACACACACACACACACCTACTTACACTTATACACACATTCACTATGACACTTATTCACTATAACACTTACATTTTCCCATAGACACTTACATTTACACTTATACACACACGTACAAACACACTACCATCCCTTTGGTCGTCCATGGGTCAATTTTGACCCACGGTAATTTTTTGTCCTTCCTTTAGGACTTAGCCCTTTTTTGTTGTCTTAACCTTGATTGACCATAATATTTCAGCTTTGACCGTGTCATATACCATGGGTCAATTTTGACCCACGCTGACTTGATGGTTCCCAATCACCGTAAGAAGTATCTAGTGATGTTCTATTAGTGTTCTATGAGTATTAGATGAGTGCCAGGTGAGTGCCAGGTGAGTGCCAAGTGAGTGCCAATGAGTGCCAATGAGTGCCAAGTGAGTGCCAATGAGTGCCAAGTGAGTGCCACATAGTGCCAAGTGAGTGCCACATAGTGCCAACTGAGTGCCACTTTTTTCAAGCCTTTTCTAGCCTCCCCTGAGCCTAGAATAGCCCTAATGTGGGTCTACCACTAGGTAATAAGGTATGAGGAATCGATGGTTGTATATAAATCTGCTAGATGCCTTCCCTACTATGAGTTCAGTATTTTTATACACTTATAAGCACTTACACTCGCCCATAGACACTTACACTATCCCATATACACTTACACTCGCACGCACAGGTTACACTTACACTTACACTCACCACCCTTCGAAGCTCAAGTTTTTTGCCGCATCTGTGAGAGCTCAACTTTGATGATGCCATCTTTGAAGGTTCAGTATTATTGATGATTCATCTTTGATGACTCGTCTTTTGTCTACTTAGATCATAAGCCCCATGCCGCAGCAGGACCCCTTCCCCGCAAAGGATGGAGACCCCGCACCCGCAGGGCGACCCGCCGCGCGAATGAAAAATATTATTTATACTATAAGTCATTCATTTTTATTCATACTTAAGCATTTTTATTAAAAACATTTCCGCGAACCTAAAACTGTAACTCATTACAGAACCTATTATTTATCACATATATTTATTAACATTTAATTTTACTTAATACTTTTTAATTCTAAATTTTAAAAATTGTATGTAAGAAGAAAAAAAACCAGAGTGCCTGATATAGTAAACATGTTTATTTTACTTACAACTGTACGAAAGTTTTATTAAAACATTACACTTACATACCTTAAAGCCAGTAATCAGTAAATAATAGAGTGTTTACCTAGGATTAGTATGCTTTTGTTTTACTGCTTTTATGCTTTTAACTCATGTTTTACTGCTTTAACTTCCTGTTTTACTGCTTTAACTCATATGTTTTTACTGCTTTAACTCACATATTTATTAACATTAAAACTTAAAGCAGTAAATCAGTAAATCAATAGAGGTGTTACCTAACACCTAGGGGGGATTAGTATGCTTTTGTTTTACTGCTTTTACTGCTTTAACTCAGGTTTTACTGCTTTAACTTTCGCTTTACTGCTTTAACCTTTCTGCTTTACTGTTTTAACTTTCTGCGTTTACTGTTTTAACTTTCTGCTTACTTGCTTTAATCATATATTTATTAACATTAGTTTTTTATTTGTTTTTAATTACTTTTTATTTATTTTTGATTATTATTTTTATTACTTATTTTTATTATTATTTTATTATTTATTTTTATTATTTTAATAATACCTTAGTGTTATTTACTTCATGCCTATTGTTATGATTATTCAAACACACACACACACACACACACACACCACACACACACACACACACACACACACACACACACACACACCACCACACAACACTTACACTTATAACACACATTCAGCCTAACACTTGATACACACATTCACTAGACACTTCCACATTACCTCATAGGCACTTGACATTTACAACTTTATACACATGCGTCACACACACACAACGCACCACGATACACTATTACACTTGACACACATTCCACTATGATACTTATACACACAGTTCCACTATGACACTTACATTTGTCCATAGACACTACCATTTAACCACTTACAACTCCCACACAGATACTTACATCACGAAGATTTACTTACACTACACAGATTTACTTACACTCACACAGCAGATTTACTACACACACAGACTTACTCTACACTTGCACCATTTGATTTACACACACACACCATCGCACATCCACTTGACCCATATAACGTAAATTCTATTAAAACATTTTATGTTTTAATTAAACACGTACGATTTATATTACTCATTCAAATATAACTAAAATTATTTCAAAGTTTCTTAAAACTTCTATAATAAATCAATCATATCTTGAACAAAGGACTTTATTATTAACTGTTGAATACTTTTTTTAAATTTTTTATAACTATCAAGTTTTAAAAATAACTTTACTAAAATTTTATGAAATTTTATAAAAACATATATTTTACGTACCTTAAAGCCATAAATCAGTAAATCCCAGTAAGGACACCCCTAGCACCCCTCTACATCAAGCTATGCACGTTTGTTCTATTGACTTACTGCTTTACCTCATCTTTAGCCATGTAATAAGTAAAATAACAAAATAGGTTCTTCTCTGCTAACATAACATGTATTTTATTAAAATCATTCTAAGTTTTTATTAAAAATAACAATTAGTCACTTACATTTATTATTATTCACTCGATGTTAACTAAAATTATTTCAAAGTTTTTTTAAATAATTCAGGTTTTCTTTATTATTATTTATTATCTATGTACAATGACAATCCATCACGAGAAAAACACAACAATCCCGCACTCCTTACAGATACGAAACTAACCTCTCTCTGTAAAATGTGTTGAGATAACTACTTTAGGTCTAAATTTAGGAATAATCCTTTTTGTAACCCGGGCGATTTAAGGCTAATTCCAGGTCAAAATATAGTTCAAACTGACCTTTTTCTGTAAAAATGTGGTGCAATAACTACTTAGGCCTAATTTTAGGCCTAAATTTAGGATAAGCCTTTTTATAGACGGAATTTAATCCTAATCCAAGGTCAAAAGGTAATTCCCGTATAAACAAGAATTATTGTTTATTATTATTTTTATAAATGTATTTCAAACAAACATGCTGGATCGGTAAGATCTTTTAAGCAGGTAAAAAGGAAAGTTTTACCTTACTTGTGATTGGTCGGTAATCTGTATCTCTATATGCCTCGTGTATTGATTGGTCGAGAATTATTTTATCGTCCTTTGAAAATTAACTTTGTTCTTTAAAATTGTATTTGAGCAGGTGTGTGTGTTTTATTAATCTGTTTAACCAAACTCATTTGAAATCATAGTCATTTTAGCTGTTAATCGGTGCACAAGTTATCTGATTTGTTTTAAAAGTGTTTTATTTTTACTACAGTGTATCATCATATTTATAATAAAACTTACATTGAGAATAATTATTAATTTCACTAGAATAGATAATAATTAATTCACTAGTTCATAAGCAACCACAGGCTCAGCATGAGAGCCCCACCCGCAAAGGCAGCCAACCCCGCTCCCGCTGGTGCGTCCCCGCCGCGTCCCCGCCTGCCGCGTACCCGCCCGCCCGCGTTGCGCCCGCAGGCGCAATATTTCCCGCCCCCGCCGCCGCTGCGCCCGCAGGCGCAATATTCCCGCGCGAATGAATATATATATATAAATATATATATATATATATATAAATATATATAGTATTATTATATAATAACATATATATATTTATACTAGATATATATAACTTATAACATATATATATATAGTACAATTTAACATATATATATATATATATATATATATATATATATATAATATAATAATATAGATATTGTGTGGGCGGGTGAGTGTAAGTGTCTATGGGGTGAACGTAAATGTCTATGTGTATGTGCGTATGTGTAAATAAGAGATATATGTATGTGTATATAAGTGTAAGTGTAAGTGTCTAAAGGAGAAAGTAACTGCATATAATCTGAAGCATCAAGATAGTTCCAGCAAATACAAAGCCATCAAAGATGAGTCATCAAGATGAGTCAATAAGGCTTAGGCACCAAAGCTAAGTTATTAAAATTGAGGCATCAAAGCTGATGCATCAAAAGCTGAGGTATCAAAGGCAAGGCATCAAAAACTATAGCATCAACGTTGAGGCATTAAAGATCAATACATCAAAAGTCTTTTAGGCAGCAAAAGCAGAGCATCAAGTTGACGGATCAAAATATTCGAATTGGGTGGGTGCGTATTGTGTAAGTGTGTGATGTGTGTGTGTGTAAGTGTGTGTGTGTGTGTGTTTGGGTGAGTGTGAGTGGCGTGCATGCGTGTCTTCTAAATAATGAAAACAATTAGCATGAAGTAATAACCACTAAGTATAATATAGAAATAAAATTATATTGTTTTAACAAATTTATTTAAAACTTTATATGTGTAAGTGAGTGTGCGGTGGTGTGTATGGGTGTGTGTATGCCCAAAATTGCGTGTTTGTGTATATGTGTGTGTTCTACAAATAATAATAACAATAGGCATGAAGTATATAACACTAAGTATAATAATAAAATAAAAATAAAATGTTTTGAATAAATATATTACTATAATGTGTAAGTGAAAGTGCTGCGTTGTGAGTGTGTGTGTGTTGTATGTGTGTGTGTGTGTGGTGTATGTGTGTGTGTGTGTTTGTGTATGTGTTTTCTAAATAATAATAACAAAAGGCATGAAGTAAATAACACTATATAATAATAAAATAAAAATTAAAGTTTTAATAAATATACGTTATATGTGTAAGTGAGTTTGCGTGTGTGTGTATGTGTATGTGGGTGTGTGTGTGTTGTGTCATGTGTATGTGTGCGCCTGTCCTTGTTTTTGGGTTTAATTAATTAATTCGCATTAATTTGCTTGTATTTTAAGGCGACGCGGCGGGCGGGAACGGGAAAATATTGCGCTGCGGGCGCACCGCGCGGTAGCGGAATACGCGCAGGCGGGGATCGCGCTGGACGGTCGAGCGGGAGCGGGGTTGGCTGCCTGCGGGTGGGGCTCAAGCTGAGCCCTGGTGGTTAGCTTATGAACTAGGAATGTAATTTATCTAATTCTAGTGAAATTATAATTATTCTCATGTAAAGTATTTATTAATAAATATGAGTATACACTTTAGTAAAATAAACACTTAGCAATAACAAATTCACGATAACTTGTGCACCGATTAGACAGCTAAAATGACTATGATTTTAAAATGAGTTTTGGTCTAAAAGATAATAAAAAACACACACCTGCTCAAAACCAAGTTTAAAGAACAAAGTTAATTTACAAAAGACGATAAAATAATTCTCGACCAATCACATACCAGGTCATATAGAGATAAGGATGACTCCGACCAACACAAGTAAGAAAAACATTTCCTTTTTACCTGCTTAAAGGATTTTACCGATCCAGCATTTGCAGTTTGAAAATATATTATAAAAAGAGATTAATAGACAGATGATTCTTGTCTATACTGGAATTACCTTTTGACCTGGTATTAGGATTAAATTAGCCCGTCTATAAAAAGGCTATCCTAAATTTAGCCTAAATTTAGCGCCTAACGTAGTTATGCACCACAATTTACAGAAAAAGGTCAGTTGAAATATATTATTGACTGGAATGTAGGCTTAAAGGGTCGCCCCGGTACAAAAAGGATTATCGCTAAATTTAACCTAAAGTAGTTATCTCAACACATATTATATATATATATATAAGTATCGTATCTGTAAGGAGTGCGGGTTGTTGTGTTTTCTCGTGATGTATTGTCAATGTACATAGATAATAATAATAATAATAAAGAAAATAATAATAATTTAAATAAAACTTTGAAATATTTTTGTTAACATCGAGTGAATAATATATATGTAAGTTAATAATTGTTATTTTTAAATAAAAAACTTAGGAATGATTTTAATAAAATACATGTATGTTAGCAGAGAAGAACTTTTTTTGTTTTTTTTATACTTATTACATGGCTAAAGATGATGTAAAGCAGTAAGTCAATAGAACAAAACGTGGCATAGCTTGGTTGTAGAGGGTGCTAGGGGCTGTCCTGTACTTGATTTACTGGATTGAATTTTTAGGACTAAGAGCAAAATTATATGTTTTTAAAAAATTTCATAAAATTTAGAAAAGTTATTTTTAAAACCTTGATATGGTTATAATTTATAAACAAATTAGTATTAACAGTTTAATAGAATAAAATCCTTTGTATCAAAAGATAATGATATTGAGTTATATAAGTTTTAAGAAACTTTGAAATAATTTTTAGTTATATTTGGATGAGTAATATAAATGTACGTGTGTGAATAAAACTAAAATGTTTTAATAAATTATTACGTTATATGCGTAAGTGAGTGTGCGTAGTGGTGGGTGTGTAAATCTGTGTGCAAGTGTAAGTAAGTCTGTGTTTGTAAGTAAATCTGTTGTGTGAAGTGCTAAGTAAATCTGTATGGTGAGGTAGTCAAGTAAATCTGTGTGAAGTGTAAGTAAATCTGTTGGGAGTGTAAGTTGTAAATGTTACAGTGTCTATGGACAAATTGTAATGTATAGTGAATGTGTGTATACAGTATCATAGTAATGGGGTATAAGTAATAAGTGTATGTGTGCGTGTGTGGTCTCAGCTAATGTGCAACTGAATATGTAAGGTCTATGGGTAATGAAGCTGTCATAGTGAATGTGTGTATAAGTGTCATAGTGAATGTGTGGATAAAAGTGTAAGTGTATGTGTGCGTGTGTGTGTGTGTGTTTGTGTTGTGTGTGTGTTGTGTGTATGTCTTCTAAATAATGAATAACAATAGGCATTGAAGTTAAATAGACACTAAGTTATAATTAAAATAAAAAAAGGAGTTAATAAAAACAATACAAAAAATGAGTAATAAAACATATTAAAAATAAATTTAAACCATTAAAACAAAATAAAAAAAACATAATGTTTAATAAATATAATGAGTTAAAGCAGTAAAGCAGAAAGTCCAAAACAGTATTAGCAGAAAGTTATAAAGCAGTAATAGCAGAAAGTGAAAAAGCAGTTTAAAGCAGAAAGTTAAAGCAGTAAAACATGAGTAAAGCAGTAAAGGCAGTAAACACGAAAAGCATACTAATCCTTCGGTGTTAGTCACACCTCTATTGATTTAATGATTTACTGCTTTAAGGTGTGTAATGTTAATGAATATGTGGGAGTAAAGCAGTAAAACATATTGAGTTAAAGCAGTAAACATGTGAGTTAAAGCTGTAAAGCAGTAAAGCAAAAGCATACTAATCCCCCCTAGGTTGATCTAGGTCAACACCTCATATTGAATTTCCTGATTACTGCTTTCACGTATGCTATGTTTAATAAATTATGTGAGTTAAAGCTAGTAAAACATATAAGTTAAAACAGTAAACCTTGAGTTAAAGCAGAAAAACATTAGTAAAAACAGTTTGAAGGTGTAAAACAAAAAGCATACTAATCCCCTATGTAACACCTGTTTGATTAGCTGATTTACTGCTTTAAGGTATGTGTGTTAATTTTAATAAAGATCTTCGCTTACCATTTCGTAGTAAGAATAAAATGGTTTAATGAGATCAGCACTTGCTTGGTTTTTTTCTTCTTACATACAATTTTTAAAAATTTTAGAAATTAAAAATATTGAAGTAAAAATAATTGTTAACTAAATATATGTATCAAATAATAGGTCTGTAATGTTACAGTTTTAGGTTTCGCGAAAATTTTTCTTAATAAAAATTGCTTTAGCTTGAAAGTGAAATGACCAGATGACTATATCGTATATATACTTTTCATTCTCGCGCGCGGTGCACCTGCGGGTGCGGGGGTCTCCATCCTTGCGGGCAGGGTCCGGCTGCGTGCATGGAGCTATGATCTAGAGGTAGACAAAAGATGAGTCATCAAAGATGGACCATGCATCATATATAGTGTATCAAAGATGACTTTCATCAAAGATGGGAGTCATCCACAGATGCGTCACTACAAGAATTGAGCTTCGAGAGGTGTGAGTGTAAGTGTCAAGTTTACCTAGTGCGTGCGAGCTGTAAGTGTTATATTGGGATCAAGTGTAAGTGTCTACTAGGCTGAAGTGTAATGCTTAAACGTGTTATAAATCAATACTCAACGCATAGTCACAGCATTTCCAGCCAGATTGTAATATACACCCAATCATTTCCTCATACCTTATTTACCAGGGGTACGACACCATATTTTAGGGCTATTCTAGGCTCAGGGGAGCCTAGAAAAGGCTTGAAAAAACGGCACTATATGGCACTGGCACTCACTTGGCACTAGGTGGCACTCACTTGGCACTCATTGGGCACTCACTTGGCACTCATTGGCACTCATTGGGGCACTCCACCTTGCACTCACCTGGCATCACCTGGCACTCGTTATGAAATACTCACCTAGAACACTATAGAACATTCACTAATATACTTCTTACGGGCATGGAACCATCAATAGCCATCAAAGTTAGATGGGTTCAAAATTTGACCCAATGGTATTATGACACGGTCAGGCTGAAATTCATGGTCCTCAAACAAGGGTTAGAACGAATACAAAATAAAAAGGTGCATCGCCTAAAGGAAGGACAAAAAAATTACGCGGTGGGTCAACAATTAGACCCAATGATCGACACAACAGGAGATGGTTATTTGTGTTCGCACGTAAAGTTGAATATAAGTGTATCAGTGAATAATTGTTCTGCATTGGGTAAATGTAAGTTTATAGTGCACGATTAAGTGTCGATAGCTGAATGTGTGTTGATAACGTTGTAGCGTTAAGTAGTGTATGCCTGCGTGTGCCCCCATTACTACTTTCATCGACATTATCGCTCGCATCCGATTTGTGATTAATGTTGCTGGTGGTGTTGTTGTGTGGTTGTGTGGGTTGTGTGGTGTATACCATTCTTGCACAATATATATATTTCACTTCAATAGCTCCATGAAGTATAATTGCTAATAATGCGCTTTGCTAACTGAGAGCCAAACTTTTTTTTATAAAAAAGTTTTGTGTGATGTTAATAATAATGGTTTTTAATAAACATCTCTT
>JABUQX010058116.1:0-25686 GCA_015478945.1 Trachelipus rathkii | reverse complement strand
GAATGACCTTCAGCTGTCTTTTTGTTGATATTACATCTCCAATACTAATACAGACTGCTATATCTTCTCATCCAAATACAAATACTGAGGTCTCTATTTAGGATTTCTAATGTACACAAAACTGAAATTGTTGTCTCCTTCAAGACACTGTGGCAAGCTTTCTGAATCTGATCCAGTATGCCCTCAACACCTGAGCAACTGATTAAATTACCTACAATGCACATTCCGTGGGATCAAATCCCAACCGACTTTGAACACACTTGGACCTATGTTTCACCATCAGTCCCCTTCTTCTAATAAATACAACTGTCTTTCGTTCTATCGGTAAATCTGACCACAACCTTATATCACTTAATTTTTTATTACTTTCTCTCCAACATCTCTATCCTTCCTGAACTATGCGGTTTTTCTGGCACTTTGATCGGGCTGATTGGGGCATTGCGTTGCTTCTACGCTTAACTATAATTGAAGTGACTGCTTTGACTCTTTAAGACGCTAAGATTCTGCCGATAAAGTGGAACTGTAATTGTTAATGGGATGAGTTAGGTCCTATTCTTGACTAAATCTTTTTCTCTCGAAAATCCATCCATGGTTCAATCATGCTTGTTCCCTGGCCATTCATGCTAGAGACAATGCTTATAGGGTGTGGAAAAATTCTCCTATCACTTTTGCCAATTTTCATTCAGCTAGAAATCGTTGGGTAGGGGATACTCTTTTCACGAGCAAAGCGGGACTTAAATTAATGAAAATGCTGACTTCCTTGGTTCCCCTACTGACAAATCTCTCTGGCTTTTTGTAAGCCATTCTAACAACTTGTAAATCATCCTTTTCCTCCTCTTATTTTGCTCACAGATCTCTTGTTGTTAATACCCCAATGCATTTACCTCTATTTCTTCTGAATTCAACCCTGGATCGATTCTCTGGTATTCCTCTTCCTCCTCCTTCTCCTCTCTCTCTCTCCTATGCTTTTACCTGTCATTTCATTTCTGATCGGGTGCATGAGCTCCCGAAATCTATGAACGTATCCGTGCTGGCCCCTCCTCTCCGAGTTTTGAGGAGGGTGTGCTTCCGTGCTGACCCCACCCCTCGTCCAACTATATTCCTATGCCTCACTAGCACTTTCCTCAGTGTTGGAAGCGCGCGTATGTCCAACCCATTCCGAAAAAATGATGCTGCCTTGATCCTTCTAACTATCGCCCTATAGCCTCACTTTTAGCCTTTTCTGAGATCTTAAAATCCTTCTCTAACTCTCAGCTCTTGTGATCATATGGAATCCTTTCCTTTCTTCTGATTACTAGTACGGCTTTCGGTGCCTGAGATTTATCATATATATAGCTTTCCATTTAACAGATTATGGTTTTCCTCGCCTTCTTAGAACTACGCTTGAAGACTTGTGTATGGCGCTGATTATCCAAAAGTTATTTGACCGTATGCACGCGTCACTGCTCTCTAAGCTCCCCCTTGGTTTCCTCCTTCTCTTTGCTTACTTATGTCTAGTTTTCTTCTCAAATCGCTCAATATCGGCTGTTGCTGATGGGGCGACTTCTTCTTTTCTGTCAAGGAAGAAAGTTCTCAGGGCTCTGTTTTATCTCCTACTTTTATTCCTGCTTTTCATCAATGAGATCTACTCACCTGCACATCTAACTCTATCCACTCATATGTCGATGACTTGACCCTTCATTCTTCAACTCATATCAATTCTGCTCCCTCTTTTTACTTCTAGAATTGCCTCTCGTCTTAATCTTCCGATTCTATTCTCGCTGATCTGACAGAATTTCAGGGTTGGGTCGTCTGCTTGTTAAATTTAATTTTAAACCCAACTTACAAATCTCTCAAAGATCCAATTTTTCTATTCCTTGTGATTGTGCCCTGCCTCTCCTGTTGACAATATAAATATCCTCTGGCCTTAACATAAACCAAAAAATGTTTTGAAAACTCCTCAAATCACAGTGGTTGCTAGGCGGCCTCAAAGAAACTAGAGTTCTGTTTAGAAAGTGCGAGACTTTTTCCTCTCTTCTCATCTACCTTATACAAGGGTCTCATTCGCCCTTGTATGGAATGCTGCTCTTCTCATATCTGAGGGGTGGAGCTCAGGTTCCATCCGTCTTTGGATAGGGTCGAGTCTGAGTCAAAAGTCAAAAGACTTATAAACTGTCCTGTACTTTCTAGTTCACTGCTTATATTTGCGGCGCGATGTTGGTGTTTTATCCCTTTCTATAGGTACCGTAGAGCAAGTGCTCGAGGGAACTATCCACTCGCGTAACACCACCTTTTATTACGACGCCTTCGTAGCACATGGGGTGCTGTGTCGGCACATGAGTTTGAAGATGTTAGTAAATTCCAGACTGGTTCTTCCCCGCCACCTCTGTCTCCAGGAATTCCTCTTCATCATCTGTGTTTCCTACTCAATAATTTTCCTCACTTTAAAGCCTGCGCGTCTGTGCTCATCTGCGTAATTTGCGTTAGATTGATTTTTTGAGGCGTTCAACACCCACTCCTGGAATAGGGTTCTGCCCGTGAGCTGCAGAGAGACACTGTGAAAATAAACAAATAAATGGTTCTAATAAGGAATTCCTAAGTTAGCTGAAACTCCCACAAGAACGAGACCTCCATTTGTGAACCACTTCTAGGGAATGCATTAAATAGTACACCGAGGAGCTTGCCGCTTGGACAAAAAAAAAAAAAAAAAAAAGAGACAGAGAAGTGGAAGCCGCTTTATCTGCAACCTGGCAACAGCACTCATAGTGACGATGGTGGCTTTTCAGCAAATAAACCTACTGGAGATGAGGATTTGCATTATGTTAGACCTTGAAAAGTTGTTGAACGAAATTGCATTCACCTTCAAACGAATCACACCAACCTGATCGTAAAAACTGAAGAGACAGTCATCAAGAGCAAAGATAATTCAAATTTGTAGCCCAGAGCAGGAGATAGGTGCCTCACGAAACATGAGATGCTGCCTGGGCAGAACTCTTTCTGCGTGGCATAAAAATGGGCCAAGGTTTTTTATTATCAGTGCTTGCAAATAATTAGCACCTTCCTTTCATCAGTCAGAGAGCGTATTTAGTGTAGGTTAGGGTAGGAATATAAACACCCTAAAAGGAACAGTCTCATGCCAGATACTATGGAAAGCTTTATGTTTGCATCATAATTTAGTGAATTTTTGAAATTCTGAGGTATTGACTGAGATTTTTAATTATCTTCATTTCCTATGTCATGCGTGTATGAAAGATTTTATTTTTTTAACTTTCGGTTGATTAATTGAGGTCTTTCTTTATTTTTTTATTCTTGTGATATTGTAGCTATTAAAAGAATCTTTCGAGCCTTGTCCTTCGTAATTTGTTAATACATACAGTAAGGTGCTAACCATTTGTTAAGACTCACTTGAAAATGGAAATAATATTTTTTTAATAAAAATATGTGAAACATATAACAGTAACTTTACTTATATGTTGGTAATATTATTCTTTAAAGGTACTATTTTAATTTATAAAATAAACAAATAGGCATAAATAAATATGAAATATATATAAATGATAAGTATTGTTTGTACAGGCACTTGAGTTGCCTAGCAGCGCACAAATGTTCTATCTTATTATCGTGTATTTATTATATTAATTAAACTATCGGTATCGGTATTCGGTATCTAATCAAAATAGAGTATCGGTATCGGTATCATCTCTTTCTGCCAAAGTATCGGTATATCCCCATTATATGGTTATATATATATGAGGTATAGGAAATATATATATATATAGTATATATACATATTTATGAGTGCTATCTATATATAAATATATGATAGAGTATATATATATATATATATATATACCGTATATATATATATATAAATATAAGAATATATATATATTGTTGTTATATATATATATATAATATATATATATATATATATATATATATATATATATATATATATATATATATATTTATATATATATATATATATATATATATTATATATATATATATATATATATATATATATATATATATATATATCAGATATAGAGTATATATATATATATATATATATATATATATATATATATATATATAAGAATAGTATATATATATATATATATATATATATATATATATATATATAGAGTATATATATATATATATATATATATATATATATATATAGAGGTGACCTAAGACATATTTATTTAATGGTTAAATTTAGAATTAAGTTTTGGTACTGGTAAAATTCTTATTTAATTTTAAGGAAAATATTCCAATGAGTTGGAAAATGGTATAAGTAATCTTAAGGAAAGGTAATTCCAATGAGTTAGAATAAAATGAAACTTTTAGTCTTAAGGCAATTTATTATTTATTAAAGTCAATCATTATTATTCTTGTCTATGATGCTCAAAATGTGCCAATATTTGACTATTTACACATATCTTTATATATATATTTTTCTTCTATTTCTAGTAAATATTTATTTATTTGAATGATATATTAAAATTTCCAAAGCATTATCAATAAAACCAAGAGTTTTATAATAATTGAAGCCGATTGTCATAACTTAAAACGGCTCTATCCCAGATTCAAATAAATACAGACCTAAAAGTGGAGTATAAAATTTGTGCAGGTTAGTCTTACAAATTTTATAAAATAACCTAATATAATATAATTTAAACTTCATTACTGTAAATATAGGAGCTTATATACCATTGAGTTAAAGAGATTTATACTAAATATTAATTCCAGTACTTACCCATGCAACGGTCTCCTTGTTCTGATGAAATGTCCCAATCTTTCAATTAAGATAAAGACCTCTCTCCGACATTCTTATTGATAGGGTAAGGCATCTTCTTTCAAAACCTATAAGATAAATTAAAGTTAATATAATTATAATAATTAAATAATTCAAGTTATAACCAATGCCTATGAAACTAATTCTTATTATTTTTATAGGGTTTTTATCCTAGGTCATGTCTTTATCTTGGGACCTACTTTTTATGTTGGGACCTACTCTTTATGTTGGGACCTACTTTTTATCCTAGGTCATGTCTTTATCTTAGGCTGGACCCACTTTTTACTTTAGGGCTTACTATTTGTGCTTGGCTTAATACCTTGTGTCTGGCTTAATCCTTTGCCTTTAGCTTATGTCCTTGCTTTTGGCTCTGCCTTTATACTAAGTTAAGTCTCTCAAGTAAATCAGCCAAATTTATAAAAATCACTAAATTGACACATTCTCAATTTCATTCAATCTCAAGAAAAACGAATCAGTTCAATATAACTAAGTTTAAATATAAATCATAATATTTCCTAAGTATTTAAAGAAATGTTTTCAATTATAAAAATTAATCATAAAGATTCTTAAACTGAAATTCCTCAGTTTCTCAAAGTTGTATTACCAAATATGAACATATAAACATAAGATACCGAAATTCGTCAGTATCTTATTGTTTATATAAAAACCTTTATTTAATAATTTAAATTAACTCATAACTGAAATTCATCAGTATCTTGAATGTAAATAACATAACTTATATTTAATAAATCTTTTAAGTACTTGTCTTTTAAAATCTTAAACTCTGATAAGGAAAAGAAAAAGTCTCTACTTTACTATCAAAAGCTATCTTTTCCCTATAAGAAAGCTATCCCTTATTTCGCTGTTTTTCTGCCCTGCTTACCAGAGACAAAACTCCATACTGACTTCACACCGCCACAATTAACGCAATGACTATTTAAAGTCCCCACTTTACCTTTGGACTTAGGAGAAGTGGTGTTTTCACAGTATTATCAACTTCCTTTCTCCAGTTTTTAAAATCTCCGTTGAAGAAGAGTTGATAAAAGCCTAATTCAAAGTGATTTTCATCTAATCTTTTCCTACCTTTATTATTCTTAATTCTCTAATCAAAACGCAGTATTTTTGGAGAGTGGAATACAAATATTATGGTTACTTCTTAACCGTAGTATTCCGCTCTCCGCTATATAAATACCAGAAAATAAAAAGTGGCGCCCGAACAGGGACTTTGTGTTCCTTTTCCGGTTGCGCTGGGTTGTGATTTAGATCACTCCGTCACTTTATGGTATTGAAAACATTCGAAATACAACTTAGTAAAAATTCCGTACATTCCTTTAATGAAATTAATGCTTATTAAAGTACTTTTCCTAATAAAATTAATAAAATAATTCTATAAATAACGAGATTGAACTGATTCTATTGTGCCTTATGTAGATAGTTAGGTTACTAATTAAAACTATAAGCATCTCATTTCATAAATTAATAATTATGTCTGAATCTCGCCGATAAATTAAAAATTATGTCTGAATCTCGCCGAGTTGACGAAAAAACAGAAATTAATTTAATAAATCAACAGGGAGGGAATACAGACTTAGCTTCAATTAGGGATCCATGGTTACACGACCCACATGGTCCTATGACGTTTCATACAGGATCACATGTAGAACATGAACAAGCCCTAGCTTTGGATAGTATTACACATGTAAACACAGACGACTCTACAGATGAAAATGGAGTCACGTCAATGTCGGAACTTGGTCGGTGGTTAGAAAAATATACCCGTGAGAAACGGATAGTAGCACAAAGATTAGGAAAACCACACGAACCACTTAAATATAATTGGTATGAAGATTTAGAGGAAAGTGACATTTCACAAAAAGATCGTAAATATACTAATCCTCAACACACTCCTTTACGCATTCTTTACCATCCCATATACATACTTCTTTTCCTTTGATTCCTAACGATAAACCTATATCCATAACACATAGGGATGAATATCCGGTGGAAAGGCCTAATTTGGCCCATAATAATACACAAAGATGGTCTTCTCAAAGACAAAGAAATGCTAATCCAACACTTCCCCCAGACATATACTCGGGTCCCATCCTTAAACAAAAAATTGACAAGATGGAAGAAGCAATTCTGTACTTGACACAGTCGCTCAAGACATTACAGATATCTAAAATAGTTGACCCGGGTAAATTTAAATTAGGAACCGAGAAAAACTTCTTATCATATTTAAAGGATTTTGAGGCTTACTGTTGGCTCCAATATCCAAATGCATATTCTCAATGGTTACACTTTCTCGGCAGACAATTACAGGGTAAATTCTTTCAAATCTATCGTAGGGTCACCAAAGACAATAAAGATTACTTTTCTGTTCGTGAAACTCTCATCCAATGTTATGAGGACGAAGAAAAGAAAATGAAAGAATATCATTTACAGGCCTATAACTCTGCCCGTCGTTACAGAAATGAGAGTATTCGTGGGTTTGCCACCAGATTAGAACATTTGGCTAGTCGCGCTTATCATGGTTTGGATATGTGCGGACATGAATCTCTCCACACTGTTTTTATACACAGCCTTCCTCCAAATATTGAACAAGGCGTCAGACAGTACCTAAAAGGACAAGAACTTAATAACAATGGTCGTACTCCCTGGGAAGACATAGTGGGGTATGCTGAATTTTTAAATGCAGAAAACGAGTTTCATAATTCCCCTATTCTTTCTACACATAATTATTCTTCTCAGAACATAACAGAACATTCAGTAAATAACCACAGGCAAACTTATTACCCTTCCAAGGATTTTGCTCATAACTTATTGCCTAGAAATCGCGGGGGTAGTCGTTATTACCGCGACAACCGTCGAAATCCTCCACATGAAAATAACCGAACCTTTAATCCTGAAATGTCACACTTAGACACTGTTGATCGTAAAACTTTGGTGTGTAGTTTCTGCACAAAGGTCGGTCATCATATACATAGTTGCTATAAATATCTGAGAATCTGCAGCTATTGCAGAAAGAAAGGCCATGTAAAGTCTAATTGCAGGTCACGTAGATCTCCTTCGTCTTCTCCCCAGAAAATTCGTAAAGCTATTTGTCCCTTTTGCGGTGGCCCCCAGGGATGAACTGTTCTCAGAGAATTCCATCACAACAAACACAGAACTCTCAGGACACAAATACATGTAGGTCCTCTCCTAGTGAGCACAATGTTAGTGCAGCAAGTAATATCTCTTACAGAAAATCTCCTCCAAAGATGAAACAGAATCCGTCTACACCTCCTTTAAACTTTCAATCTCCACTGACGTGAGTCAGTCGGTGGAGAAAAGTACAGTAACAGACTCACTTACAAATGATAAATCCATTCACAGTTCAAAAGACGATACATTACAAGTCAAAGAAACGTCTCCTTTAGTTTCTACCTCTAAGAACACTACAATGTCCACAGACCTTCCAGTGGTTTTGACCAAAGTTCCCCAAGAATTAATTAGTAGGGTACGCATGGTGACTGTAAATTGTAAAAATTACACCTCTGATCTGTTGAAAATAACTGAGGCATTTCAACCAAATAGTCTTGAATTTGAAGGTTGTGTAATTGATAGTGGGGCCGGAGTATTAGCTTGGTTAGCTATAAAGCCATTCCCCAACAATTTAAACATCTTATTAAACCTTCTAAGGATATTGGAAAAAACGCCATCAGCGGCTTAACACATGATCACACGGTTTCTGTGGATTCATACATAGATATTCCATTACACTTCTTTGATAGTGATTTTTCAACTAAACCCATAAACTTCTTAATAATCCCCGGAGAAATGATGCTAGCCCCAGTGGTATTGGGAGCGGCAGCTCTTAAAGATAATCACTTACTCCCTGATCTAACCTTACAAAGATTGATTAGACAACTTGGCAACAAATTTGAGTGCATAATCAAAGATATGAGTCAGTCTTACACCAACCATGATAGAAAAACTCCTTTAAGTACCTGCCCCATAACACAGACAACGTAAAAATTGCTTTGTACTCTTTATTTATTAAACACAAGCATTGCTGAAGTAAAGACAGTATTACTGAGTAACAATATTTCTTACTATTGAAGTATAAACAAAACAAAAAATAAATCTTAAGCTTTTCTAAAAAAAAGAATTCTTCCTAAGTTTTTTTATCCCCTAGTCATTTCAATTCATAATAGTCACTTTTTCAATTTCTTTATAATAAATAAGTAAATGTAAAAAAGCTTATAAACTTCAATTCAAAATATTCTTTTCTTTTCTTTTTAAATCAATTTCCTTAAATCGGAAACGCTCGGGCTTAATTACAGGTTCTTAGTACCCGGCCCTATTGCATTATTGCAATAAAAGCATGCTTTACCTAAATGTTCTCGCAGCATGAAATTACAAACCTAATATATATATATATATATATATATATATATATATATATATATATATATATATATATATATATAATACTATATATATATATATATATATTTATAAGTTATATAATATATATATATATAATATATGAAGTGCATCACTAATATATAAATACATTGTATGTTGTATATATATGCATGTACCTAGTATTATGCATATATATATATACATATAGTAAACTCCAACTAGTTGAGCTAGTAGTATCGGTGTCAATCGGTATCCATAAAGAAAAAATTTAGTATCGGTATCAGTTGGTACATTAAAGAAATATTATTAAAATATTAATTATTTTAATAATGACATGTTTATACTGCTTATTAATCCACGTTTATATAATTCACAGAAAGAATCGTTCACTAATCTTTCTATCTTTACATAAATCTTTATTTTCCTTTTCTCGTTCGTAATGGCAAAAATGCTCATAGTTGGTTCTTCCGATGTGGCTGTTTTCGTAAAGAGAATCAATATTTAATGAAAAAAATATAAATTATACTTGAATTTTGATAGAATGGGCACTTACGATAGTGGTTGCAGAAAAAGGTGACTAAAAAGGTTAAAGACATCAACTCTAAGGTCTCAGTATACTTGGTACTTCTGCCAATGCAGGACATGTATACTTTTAAAAAAGAAAAGAATACACAGAGATTAGAGTAATTCTCCATTGATCTCTGATGGGTTACACCCAAATTGCCAGGTTACAAACCAAACTAAGGTACCAAAGGAGATCAGAACCTATATACTCCCAAATCAGTTTCCAATTCACGAGCATTTAACCCTGAACCTACTCAGATCGCCGCCTTTCGTACCTTCTGCCTCAGTTCTATCCACGATGAGCAGAATTTTTCAAGATATTACCGCTAAAATGGGGAAACTGGTCAAAAAATCGTCGTTTTTTTTTTTTAAGAATCATTAATAAAATCGAATTTTAAGTTAGGTCTATACTTAATAGTTTTTTCTCACATTTAGAGTTTCCTTAATGTTTTAGAATAATGGAAATAATAAAATCTCGAAATGATATTTTTTTGCTAAAATTTTTTTGAAAAATTCCATTTCAAAAATGCACTTCAGGAAAAACCGGTCAGTGGCGTAAGGGAAAGCTATAAATTAAATATTATTCTTTTGTTATTTTAAAACTATTATAAATTATAATTTAAGTTAAATAGAGTCTAATAATATTATAGAAATTAATTTTGGATTGAAAAACACAAGTCTAAGTTTTATATTTTTTTAACATATTTGCAACAGATATGATTTTTTTAAAATTTGAAATTTTTTTTTCATTTTTTTATGCTAAATAAGCATTGAAAAAAATGAATTATGACAATAATTTTTAATAATTTCTAATAATAATAATATATATTTCAACTTTTTTACAAAATAGACACTTTAATTTTACGAGTAGGCCTATTGTACGCAAATTTCATGTGAACTTTTTGCCGGAAAATTTTTCACAATATTATAATTTAAATTAATTCAATCAATTTTAATAATTTTTAATAATAATAATAATAATAATTGCAGTTTTTAACAAAAAAGGCACTTTTTTTTTTTTTTTTTTTTTTATATCGAGTATGGTACGCAACATTTCACGGGAACCTTTTTTTTATCCTTACTCTAGAAAATGGCAAGATTTGAGGGAAAAACATAAAAAAAGGCTTAGGGCTCTACCAATCACCACTCCTTTCACTACTATTTTGAAAAACTAAAAAAAAAAATGGACATTCTCTTCTTACAAAAAGTTAATATAACTGATCGCTTTCACCGACCACGCCCAGACACCCAGGTTCCTCATATCCCAACCCACCCGAAATTTGAAAACCTATAATAACTTATTAAAATACAGGAACTTAATATTTTTAATTCTCTTACATGAGAAAATGTTAAACACACTAGAACATCTCCCAAATATGCCATCTAACGTCAAAAAATTACTCCACTGATATCTTAAGTTCTACGAGAATCCTCAACCAACCGGTCTATGGAATACTTTTTTGCAAAAAAAAACAACACACCCAATTTTTACTATCTTCCCAAAACTACTTGCGGAAAATTTTATCAAATTTGCCCCAACTAGTAAGAGTGTAATCGTACCCTATCTACCATAAACTTTTCACATAATCATACAACTGGTACCTTCCAAAATATAATCTCTATGTACAATAACAACATGTAATAAAATTAAAGAAATATTCTTAAATTATAAAAGTGTTCTATTTACAAATATATTATAAAACGTGACCAGTTTTTCCCTCACCGTGAGCCGAAGTTTTCCCCATTTTACGCGCTATGCTCCAGCCGCTCCACATCGGACATGGAATATCCAGGAAGATATAACCAAATAATTATACTTTTTCAAAGATTTGCCTCCTGTCTTACATTAGTAATATGAAATTATCATGTATAAAAAAATACACTGGGCAAGAGCCAAATATTTCTTTTGCTCCAGCAGCATCAAAATGTTATGTTTTCCAAAACCCAATTAAAATTACCCAAAGTCGTAAGAATCAATCCACTGCGTAATAATTTTATGTGTAATATTATTTTTTGTATGAGTTATTTATCCTTAAATTTATTAATAATTCATAAAGAGTTTAACATTTTTTATTGAAATATCTGAACGCGGATTTATGTCCATCTTCAGTAATATACTATTTAAATAAAATTTATGATCGTAAAAAGGGGGGGTTTTATAGACTTAGTGGGGGAGAATATAGAGGTGACCTAAGACATACTTATTTAATGGTTAAATTTAGAATTAAGTTTTGGTACTGGTAAAATTCTTATTTAATTTTAAGGAAAATATTCCAATGAGTTGGAAAATGGTATAAGTAATCTTAAGGAAAGGTAATTCCAATGAGTTAGAATAAAATGAAACTTTTAGTCTTAAGGCAATTTATTATTTATTAAAGTCAATCATTATTATTCTTGTCTATGATGCTCAAAATGTGCCAATATTTGACTATTTACACATATCTTTATATATATATATTTTTCTTCTATTTCTAGTAAATATTTATTTATTTGAATGATATATTAAAATTTCCAAAGCATTATCAATAAAACCAAGAGTTTTATAATAATTGAAGCCGATTGTCATAACTTAAAACGGCTCTATCCCAGATTCAAATAAATACAGACCTAAAAGTGGAGTATAAAATTTGTGCAGGTTAGTCTTACAAATTTTATAAAATAACCTAATATAATATAATTTAAACTTCATTACTGTAAATATAGGAGCTTATATACCATTGAGTTAAAGAGATTTATACTAAATATTAATTCCAGTACTTACCCATGCAACGGTCTCCTTGTTCTGATGAAATGTCCCAATCTTTCAATTAAGATAAAGACCTCTCTCCGACATTCTTATTGATAGGGTAAGGCATCTTCTTTCAAAACCTATAAGATAAATTAAAGTTAATATAATTATAATAATTAAATAATTCAAGTTATAACCAATGCCTATGAAACTAATTCTTATTATTTTTATAGGGTTTTTATCCTAGGTCATGTCTTTATCTTGGGACCTACTTTTTATCTTGGGACCTACTCTTTATGTTGGGACCTACTTTTTATCCTAGGTCAGTCTTTATCTTAAGGCTGGAACCCACTTTTTTTACTTTAGCGGCTTACCAATCTGCGCTTGGACTTAAATACCTTGTGTCTGGCTTTAAATTCCTTTTCCGTTAGCTTTATGTCCTTGCTTTTGGCTTCTGCCTTTCTTATACTAAGTTCAAGTCTCTCAAGTAATCAGCCAAACTTTAATAAAAATACCTAAAGTTGACACCATCCATCAGATTCCCATATAATCAACTCCTCAAGAAACAACGAATCCAGTTACACACCACCCCCTAAATAACTAAGTTTCAAATATCTAAATCATAAATATTTCAAGTATTAAATAATTGCTTCTTTCAATTATAAAAAATTAATCATACAGATTCTGAAACTGAAATCACTCAGTTTCTCCAAAGTTGTATTACCAATCTGAACATATAAACATAAGATTACGAAATTCGTACAGTATCTTATTGTTTATATAAAAACCTTTATTTTTATACATTTAAATTAACTTCATTTGAAATTCATCAGTATCTTGAATGTAAAAATAACATAACTTATATTTAATTAAATCTTTTAGTACCTTGCTGTCTTTTAAAATCTTAAACTCTGATAAGGAAAAGAAAAGTCTCTACTTTACTATCAAAAGCTATCTTTTCCCTATAAGGAAAGATATCCCTTATTTCGCTGTTTTTCTGTCTCCTATTTACTATATAACAAAATCTATAACTGACTTCACAACGCCACAATTAACGCAATTTAGTGGACTGGCCGCAAAGTCCCACTTTTTTACCTTGGACTTAGGAGAAGGCTTGGTGTTCTCGCAGTATTATCAACTTCTTCTCCAGTTTTGAAATCTCCGTTGAAGGAAGAAGAGTTGATAGAAATAACTAAAGCAGGTGATTTACCTAATTCTTTTCTTATACTTTATTATTCTTAATTCCTCTAATCCAAACGCAGTATTTATTGGAGAGCATGGAATACAACATTATCTATGAGATTCACTTTCTTAACAACGACCTAAAGCAATATTCACGACTCATCGCCCACTACACCCCCAACCAACACACTCACAACAAAATCATACTATTCCAATACACCAAAACCACTCACCTCACACACATACATAATAATATATACTATATATATATTATATATATAATATAACACTATATAGTATATAATAGTACTTATTATACTACTAAACTATAATAGATATATATATTATATTAATATATAAACTCTATATAACCCCACCTATACTAATATTAACTATATAATACTATTATATTATACTATTATATCTCATCATATATATTTATATATAATATATATACGTATATATATATATATATAAGGTACAGAATATAATAATTTTTCATAGAAGACAGAGTAATTAACTATATAATGATAAATGAAACCAACTTAATAGCAGCCTATGTAACATACATCATCAGCTACTTTTTCACCATCGCAAAAATACATTTATCTTCGTTAAAAAAATAATAATACTCATAATAACAATATACAATATATAATACCACTAAACCCATATATACACTCCACAACAAAATACTACCAAACCACTCTATACCTATAATTACATACAATACTCATCTAAAATACATATCATATATACTAATATATTAATATATACTATATTTATAAACTATAATATATATACTATATATATATATATAATACAAAACTACTCCTCACTCACTCACTCACCTATATAAACCCTTCACATATATAACTCACTCCATAATACAACTAATATCCTCACACAATATACACATATATACTCATATAAACTAATACTAATTATACTAACATTAATACTAATAAACTATATATATATAAAACCTACAAATAAAATATAATCACCACATCACTCACTCCACCACACACCACATAATAACCATAAAAATCACCCAATACCCTATACAGTATATACTATATATTATATATTATATATATGATATATATATTAACTAATATATATATATATATATTATAAATATATCATATATTTATATATTATATCTATATATATAATTATATTATTATATATATATATAAGACAAAGTTTACTTTCTTACCTATCAAATCGAGTTGATTATGAAAATATTGTATGAAAACTCTAGAATAAACTTTCTCAGTTTTGAAATATGAAAAGAAGCCAGGAAGAATGATAAAATATGAAAGTTTAATTTTTAAATTTTTTAAATTTAGTGAAGCAACTTTCTTATTTATTATATATATAAATAACACCACAACTAATACTATAGATATATCGATATCAGATTAGTTGCTACTATAAAATATATATATATAGTATATATATAAATATTTATTAATATATATTTTATAAAACAAAATTGTAAAATATTTTATATGTTTGTAATTGTTAATATATCATATATATAGCATATATATATAATCCCCCCTCTTGAGGGGGATGGTCTCCAGAACCCCCGCTCTTTGGTCTTTGGTGTCGCGCGGGGTTTCCTCCAACCATCCCTCCGGCGGTCATGAAACGCTCCCCCCATCCGTCCCATTCGGCTCGAGCCCCTAAAAAGGGTAAATACCCTTTTTTTAGGGAGCTCGAGCCAATGGGGGACGGAGGGGGGGATGTTTTTCATACCCCGGAGGGGGATGGTCGGAGGAAACCCCCGCGACTACCAAAGACCAAAGAGCGGGAGGTTCTGGCAAGACCGGAGGGGGAATTAGTCCCCCCATAGATCACTCAGAGGCAGACACCCGACATATAACCTATTATTCAGAAAATGATCTATTCAATATATTGAACAACACCCAAAAAAACTTAATAAAAACCGGTCTCTTTGCCTACCAAAATAGGAATATACAATATTGCCTGCGTTACATTTCTTATTCGTCCCAATTTTTTGGAAATACATTGCAAAAAACTTTAAAGTGACCAGTCACTTGAACAAATTTCATATATCTCACTTACATTCATTTCTGCTAAATACTTATAAAAAATGAGTAAAAATTATAAAAATAATAGTTTAATTTTTTTGTAAAAACTATACTGAAGCTACTTTTCGCTCATTTTTTTGGTAATATGTTTTATTCTTTTAAATTTAACTTCTATTCACATTAAAATAAAATTGTTACTTCTTAATACTTTATCGATATATTACGCTATATACAGTTAAAATTCAACTTCATACGATAGGATAAGAAAGTTAACCTTTACATACTATATATATATACTTATTATAATATATATTATATATATATATATATAATTATTATTATATATAATATATATATCATAATATTATTATATATATATATATATATTAAATTGATATATATAAAGAATTTATTTAGACCAGGGATTTAATTGTGATTTAAGAAATCAGACTTAAGGTGCGTCTTTCTCTTTTGCGTTTCATATTCTTCACACACTTATTATCACTCCAGGCCCAACTATTAATGACAGCATTTATCACACTTCATCACTATACACATACTTAAGTACACACCCCTCTTCTACATAACACTTTACAGACATCCCTCCCACTAACTCGAATATCCTGTGTGTGGGGGAGACAGAATTGCCACACGTATGTCCCTGCGTTCGTAGGAGCCGATTAAGGACCGGTGCATGAAGTTTGCGGCGTTGGCTGCCTACATCAGCTATCTACTGTCCAGGAATGCGTAACATGAGGGCCTCGGAGAAGGTCGTGATCGCCGTAAACGACCCTTCTATCTTTCGGCGAAATTTTATGAATCATTATGGGTACATAGGATGTCAGAGGCAGCCATGCTTGAGGAGAATAGGACCAAAGTGATGGATGCCATTTTACGGAAAGGCGCAAATTCTAACGAAATGATTTCTCGCTATGGACTGAAACAAAAGATGAAGAAACGTTGAAAACAGAGTAGGCTGTGATGTGAAAATGTGTTGTAAGCCTGCAGATGTGCTTGGAAATTGAAATGAGAGAGGAGAGAAGGAAGTACTAGAAATATTGAGTGAGTGACCTGGTGGTATCGAAGCCGTCATGTAGACATTTGATTGTATGTTGACAGTACATATAAGAATTCATAATGGATTTAAATTAAGTTATTGAAAAGTCAAGGTAATAGCACGTTGGGTTTGTCGAACGTAACGGCTCCATTCTGAGGAACCTTGCAAGAGAGTAACCGATTCTTTTCGGATAATCTGAGATGATGTTCTGAGATGGCAGGTGCAAGATAGGAGCATTCAGCAGAATTGATAGTTTTGGAAGGGACCTGCAATGGGTTTGATACGAACGTGACATCAACAAAAGGGATGGACAGAACAAAAATATAACAGGTAGGCAATTTTGGCAGGGTTGCGGGAGAAAATGAGAATGGTAGGAAAGGTGATTGATTTTGAAAAATGGAGAAGTTATTGTGATGTAAAGATAAACATACCTTTCTTTAAACACAAAGAGATCACCTAACCATAAACTATACATAGAGTTACCGGCTGTAGGTACGAAGCATGTGTATCGAAGTGGAAAAGTATGATTATTTCAGTGTTGGCTTGAAGAAGTGAGATGTTGAAGTCATGTAGATGGATTGTTAAATCAGTTAAGCGGGTGTTAAGGAAGGGACTTAATACGAAATCTTATGTTCGACATTCTATGTGTAAAATTAAGCTTAGTGGGGGCTTGGATGGAGAGGAAACCGGTGATACAGAAGGAGAAAGTAGGCTAAAATATCACGAGTGAGAAGATTAAGTGAGCAAGATAATAGGATAAGTATGCTGTATACGCGCTCCGCTAGATAAAACGGAATTGAATCGATGAAACAAGTTGATACTGAACAAATTCAAATGAGAAGGAAGCATGTAGTACGTGCTAAAAGACAGTAATGTGCTAAAAGTAGGAAGTTAGAATGTTTACAGTGAGTAGTGGAATGAAGAAGTATGAAATACGTAAACGGTAAAAAAAAGAAGCGTGGCTTGAATGCTACTAAAACGCAAAATAATGGAAGATCAAAGAACAGACTGCTTGATTATTAAGGAGGTAAAAAAGAAATTCTAAAAAGGTGTATATTATAGCTTCCTATAAATAAAACAGTTTGGGAGGAGGAATGGGGGGACTTACAGGGAATAGGAAGCTCTTTTCTGGAAGGGAAGCGTCGAAAGCGTTAGAAGAATGAGAACTAAGAAGCTATATGAATAGGGATGGTCTTAACTGATGAAGTAGACGTTGTGAGAGGAGTGTTGAAAGAACACTTCGAGAAGCTGCACAATATGAACTAATAATAAAAATGGTGATAGTGGAATGTGTGTGGTTTTGTAAGAAATTATTTTGGGGATGAGGTTATTAGTAAGGAGGAGGTAATGGGATCAGAGTCGAAAAGTTGAAGTAATGGTAAATCTGCACAGGTATCAGAATGAAAAATTAACTGGTGTCGAAATGATCAAGAAAATGGAGGCGCAGATGCGTGGATTCGAACTTTGAAAGATTTGGAAGTGTTGTTGTAATATATTCGTATCCATATAAGAGAGGAGATAATAAGTTCCAAGGGATTGGATGGAAGCGGTAATAGATAATAGTACCATTATTATAAGGGTAAGGGAGCAAACAAGCGGCGCAACCTGTTAGAACACCTACCTAAAAGAAGGGAATAAGTTACTGAGTGTGTAGGGGAAGGCTCTGATGCAATTCCCCGCAGTATTTGGTCGAAAAGAAATTGCTGGGTTCGAGTGACTGGATAGGCTGGATTCGGTCGAAGACAAGTGCGTGTTTAGGGAGTGGTAGGGATGTGTGCGATCACAATCTTTACATTGAAACAAATGATTGAGGAATGAGAGAGAAGAAGAATAGTATATGCTGTATTTAGGTTTATTGGATTTGCAAACGGCGTCCTATGATTAGATAAAGGAAGTAGCTGTTTATGGCAGGTGTTCAGTGATATATGGTGTTGGTGGTAGGCTTCTGAATGGAATCAAAAAGTATGTATGACCGATAGTGAAGCGTGTGTGTAAGAATAATTGGTGTCAATGGTGATTGGCTTAGGATTAATAGGGCGGGGAGTAAGACAGGGTTGTGTATGTCTCCTTGGTTATTCCAATTTGTATCATGGATGGGTTACTGAAAAGAATATCCGACCAGGGACCGTCGTCACATGGCAGGGAAATTGGGTATTGTCTAGAATGATGAGAAAATGTGAGATGAGGTGGAGAGTGCCCTACCTATATATTATGCGGGATTGATTTGGATTCTTTGTGGGAATCTGACAGAGAGTTTGAGAGGATTAGAGAGGTTTGGGGTGTGTAGAAGGAGGGGCTTGAAAGTAACGTGATATATATAAGTTATGTAAACACCTTCTCAGTGTGAGTTATGTAGTGATTAATTCAGCGTTGAACAAGTGTCTGAGTTTATTATATTAGGGTTATATGTATGGATGAGTAAGGGGAACGGCATGATGCAGAGTTTAGTTAGGAAGTTAGTGCAATGGCAAGAGAGATACAATAGCTCAATGAGATAATCGTGAAGCTCCTATAGGAACTAGAGTCAATGTATATTAAAGGGTCTTACATAGCTAAGCTAGTAATGCTGACCAATGTATGACTATAGCGCCAGGTTGAGACTATTGATAAAATAGTATACTCTAAGTCAACAATCGTAAGGATCGCGACACCTCTTCAGAGCCACACACCCAATCCAAGAACCCACATACTTTGTGCTATAAGTAGAGCTAATATATTAATAAAGTGAGGAATGAACTTAATTAGAGAGTTGTGTGGTGTGGTGTTGAAGAAAGGTAAAATGAGAGAATTAAATGAAAGTATGTTGAGTATATTGGAAGGATGAATGATAGTCATGTGTTAAGCCGATTGTACTAGTAGTTGAGTTGTGTTGGGAACTGAACCGGCTCCGCGCGGAGAACAAGAAGAGTAAGAAAGGTGGATTGAGTCGGTTTAACGAATGATCTGAGGAGAGAGAAATTGGGAGTGGCACACCAGTGCCAAAGCATGATATAGAGTTATGGGTGGCATGCGTTGTGGCCCACCATTGGGCAAGGGATGAAACTTACATTGACGAATTTACCATAACCTCTATCCTCGAAAAACCACAGTGTAAAGGTCATGTGAAGCCGTGTAGTGGTATGTCTGTCACTGTGACGAGTTCTCACTAATTAATGGTACAGAGGGGGCGGTAAGGCTGAGCTTTCTTTTCAGACAATTTTCACTATTCTACTACTACTTTTCATCTATCGGTGCTATGTAGCGCACCATTACTTCCCAAGCCCTTGGGACACAAAAGAAAGCTTAGCACACATCAAATAAACGCTAAAGAACAACGTGTACAACGTATATTTAATACAACTACTATATATAATATATATATATACAACATACTATAATAATACATACATAAAATACTCATAATATATCATGATATAATATAAAACTACTATACATAACTATTATAATATAATTATATATATACTATATATATATATATATATATACAACTCAAACACACTACCCTAATATAAAACATATAAAACATGGAGTGAACTAAACCTAAATACAAACGTAAAACAGTAGTAAGAACAACAACACCCTTCCCACCTACAATTAGACACTATATATTTTAAAACGACAAAATAATTTCTAAACGAGAAACTAATCTAAAAACACACTTCGTGAAATAATCACCACAAAAATACATTTAGAAAACACATCTCCAACACCAAACTACTCTTTAAGCATTAAATTGATTCCATTGTAAAAAAAAAATAAAAAATAAAAGAAAAAAACAAATTTTCATGACTGCTTCTGGCATCATTTCCTTTGTTTACTTAATCTGTTAAACTATTAGCTGCGTTTCCAGAAGCCCGACTGCAGCCCGACGAGCAATCAGGCGCACCATGCATTCGTACTTTTAAGCAGCCCACGTTATATGGCGCACTACATACCGACTCAATAAGTCAACGCAATCACACCACAAGACCAGAACAAAACCAAAGCACCACATTCTCTCACACAACAAACTTTTTCGCGAATTAGCCAAAACGGCCGCGAGTGGCGGAACAGGAATATTTGTTTTACAAAACAACCATACTTTAAGTAAACATCTCCTGAAGGAGATGACAAACATGCCAAAGCATTATTCTCCATGGATGGATTGTTGTGGGAAGAACTGCAGTTACTGTTATTACTCAGAAATTATTTTAATAGCTAGTGATATTTTAATAGCAGATTTCAGTACGTACATTTATTAGGCCACACCCACTTATTACTTTTGTAACAGGGATATAGACCAGTACTTTTATACATGAAGACGACATATATATAAACATAATACATCAATATCAAACTACTACATATATAGTATCCTATACTAATATAATATAAATATATATATTACTATATATATACCTATAATTATATACATATATATAATATATATAGTGATTGTTACCCAGAGGGTCTGTCACCCCCCGAATTCACATTTATGAAAATTCACAGGATTACTCTAAAAAAAAAAATAAGGTAAAAGTTACTTAACGCCCACATGGAACGGGAGCTCCGGATCAAAAAAAATTTTTCAACAAGGTAACTTCTATGATATATGATTAAATTTCAAAAGCGTATCGAATGAAAATTTTTTATTTATACCTGCCTGAAATTACTTGATCTGACCTAACTTAAAACCTAACATAATGTAACCATAACTAAACCTAACCGCTATAAACAGGTTAAAAAAAAAAAAAAAAAAAAAAATTCATTTCGGGTTCCTAAGAAGATCTATTTATGTATCATAGATGCCAACCTTGTGAAATTTTTTTTTTGATTCCGTGAGTAGTAAAAATGCAGGATATACTCCAATAAAATAATAATGAAGAATAAATAGGAAACTTTTCATTTTTTTTTAAACTATATATATATATATATATATAACTATATCTATATATTACTACCATATATAACAATAAATTACTATAAATTATATATATTATATACTATATATAATAACTATATATATATATATATATATAATATATACTATATTATAGTTTTAAAATAAAAAATAACAAAGGTTTATATTTATTCTTCATTATTAATTTTTTGGAAGGGCCTCATTACTTAACGCCCACACGAACGGGAGCACGGTATCAAAAAAAAAAACAATCACAGGTAGGCATTCTATGATACCATAAATTATATGTTTAGGGTCAAATGCATCTTTTTTTTTTTTTTTTTTTTTTTTTTTTAACCTGGTTCTAGGGGCGAAATTATATTATATATATATATATATATTATTATATATAATCTATATATACCCTATAAATATATATATATATATATATATATATCATATATATATATAATAACCATAATATATACTATACCTATACCTATATTAATTTGTACAGGTATTACACCGGCAATGTTAGGAGCGGCGAGCCGACTGGGAACACAGGCGGGACGTTTTCCATTGACCCGCTAGGGGCAGGGGCGGACCCGGAACCCCCGGGATACCCAAATACCAAAGAGTGGAGTTCTGGAGAACAACATCCCCCGGAGCGGGGGGGCGAAATAAGTCACTTTACCCTGTAGTTCCCGGGAGCTGAGAGGACCCGACTCCTGCCATCGCTGCGGTATATTACCCTGGGGTATTCTTCTAGTTAAAAAACAAAAACAAAACTGATAATAGCTGCTACTCATTTTCACCAGCGAGCAAATCAAATTTGCCTTTCTAAAATACATCCATCACTCTCTCCTCTTCTCCTCACATTATTCTTCCTGGGACATTCCATCGTACCCATATGAATATCATACAATTATCGCGAAAGATTAGAAGGCCGTTTACGGGCGATCACGACCTTCATCCGAGGCCCTCATTTACGCATTCCTGAACAAGAGATAAGCTGATAGCTAGGGGCCAACCAAACTATCACCGTCCCTTAATCGCGGCTCCTACGACACGCAGGACATACGATGTGGCAATCTGTCCCCCACACACAGGCCCAGTTATGCAGTAGTGAGGGATGTCTGTAGTGTCTATCATAGAATTAGGGGTGTGTACTTTAAAGCTATAGCTGCATAATCATAGATAAGTGGGAAAATGAGACTAGGTCATTAATATGTCCTGCCAGAGACGACATAAGATGTGCATGCAAAAAGAAACTAATGAACGCAAAGAGAAAAGACGCCAACACATATACAAAAATGGGAGGTAATTTCATCCTTCGAGTATGCGATTTGTACAGTCTCCCTATAATATTTATATATATTATATATACTAATACGATAATATCATATATCACAACACTTATATACCTAACCAACACCCAAATAACTAACACACACCACACCAACTAAATATACTATCAACCACCATACTCACTCACACCTCTCATCACTCCTCCACCCTCCAAATAAATATATATAATACAACTATCACCTCATCATATTATATCAGATACTATCTATATAAAACCCTTCCTATATCAATAATAAGCCATAATTAATGCGCTAAAAACAGGTTACTTTTCTTACCCTATAAGCGTATTGATGTGTTGATTTTACTGATATATCGATATATATATCGATAAAAGATTTATAAAAACAAAACATTTTTATTTTAATTGACTTATGAAAGTTAAATTTTAAAGAAATAAAAACACCAAAAAAAAAAAAAAAAACAAAAAAAATGAGCGAAAAAGTAGCTTCACTTGTATTTACAAAAAAATTAAACCTTATAAATTTATATTTTTACTCCTAAATTATTAGTATGTATTTAGCAGAAGAATGAATGTAAGTGACATATATTTGGACATTTGTTCAAGTGACTGGTCACTTAATAAGTTTTTTGCAATATTCCAATTAATTGTGACGAATAAGAACAATGTAACGCATCCAATATTGAATGTGACATTAAGAAAAGGCAAAAATTTTTTATAAAATTTTTGAGTTATCCAAAACTAACGAATACCCACAGGTAGACTGCCCTGATGGCAGGAGTCGTGGTCTCTTGGCCTCTGTCCCACATTGACTTGAACCTTCCCTCCGGCTCCAGAACCTCCCGCTCTTTGGTCTTTGGGTGTCACGGGTGTTCCTCCGACCATTCCCCTCCGGGGTATGAAAACATCCCCCCCTCTGTCCCCATCGTTGGCTCGAGCCCACTAAAAAAAGGCGAACCAAATACCCCTTTTAGGGGCTCGAGCCAATGGGGGACGGAGGGGGACGTTTCAATACCCCGGAGGGGATGGTTGGAGGCAACCCCCGTGACACGCCAAAAGCACCAAAGAAGCGGGGGTTCTGAAAAACCATCCCCAGACGGGGGGGATTATATAATATAGCTATATATATATATATATATATATATATATAACTAATAAAAAACAAATTATATATTTATATATAGATATATTCATATAAACATCAAATAACAACACCATCAGCCACCCTACCATAATATATATTATATAAATATATATATAGTTATACTATATAGGATAAAAAAAAAGTGGTTCAAACAAATTTAAAAAATTAAAATATAAACTTTTCATATCTTTTCATTTTCTGGCATTACTTTCAACTATTTTCAAATGTATTCAATATTTCCAAATATTTCAATATTTCAAATGTACTCAATTCGATAGGTAAGATACCATCCTTTTTTTGATCCTATATATATATATATTATATATATACTATATAATATACTATATATATATATAATATATATACTATATATATATAATATATTAGTATATAATAAATATATATTTATATATATATTATATAACTATACGTATATATATATATATATATTTTAATATTATATATATATATATATGTATCATATAATATTATTATATCATAAACCCTACCCATACTATATAATACATACTATATATACATAATTAAACCTTAGATGTAGATTCGATTAAATTGAAATAGAATATATATATACACCTATAATGTAAAAATTAATATATTAATATATATTATCTCACTATATCACAATATCTCACTTATATATATCTATAATATATAAAAAAAATAAACACCAAAAATATTTATACACACAGTATATAAACCACATAATAATAAATAGCACCCATCATAACAACTAAATATATATACCATCTATGACATAAATATGATATATATACTACTATAATACCATGAAGTCATCAAATTCTTATATAACAAACTAAAATATTTTCATGGAAATATAAGCGGAGATGAGTTCATCATAGGATCCAAGTTAAGTATATATACCAATACTATATTCAGTTATTACCTCTGTACTCATATGAACAAAAAGTATATACTGACCTAAATAATATATCAACAAATGAATAAATACCTATTAACGTACTATATATATATACAATAATAATATAATAATAACACTAAAATAAATAACCACTAAAAAAAAAATAATCATATAATATATAATAAATACTTAAAAAATACTATATATTATATACTATATATATATATATATTATAGTACTATACTATATATATATATAATAAGGATGTATTAGATATAAAACATATAACTCATATAATATATATATATACACTAATAAGTATAAAATAAAAAATTATAAATTAAATATATATAAATAAATATATTATATATAAAATATATATAGCGGAGGAGCGAATTATCTTTTAAAAGAAGATAATATCCAATACACGTTTCCGAATGTACTGCGTTTTGATTTGAGAATTAAGAATAATAAAGGTAAGAAAAGAATTAGGTAAATCACCTGCTTTAGTTATTTCTTTCAACTCTTCTTCCTTCAACTGAGACTTCAAAACTGGAGAAGAAGCTGATAGTACTGCGAGAACACCAAGCCTTCTCCTAAGTCCAAGGTAAAAAAGTGGGACTTTGCGGCCAGTCACTAATTGCGTTA
>JABUQX010058115.1:27500-54405 GCA_015478945.1 Trachelipus rathkii | reverse complement strand
AATATAGGAAGGTTGGGCTTGAGAAACATCAATTTTACTGCTGAGAGCCCAGCATTGCTAAATACTCTCGAACTTGGAACAAAAGTTGAGGACAGGCCAAGTATTTCCTTGCAAGTTTACTCAAGCGTGGGTAACATTTTGCTTAGCTTTCCACACAGTCTTTTTTCTTTGTGATAGTTTTCATAATTTGCAACTACATCCTCTTGTGTCATTCCGGAGGAATCTAAATCTTTAATAAGAGTTGTAGAAATTCCTTTCAGTGAATCTGTTAATCAAATAGAAGGAGTAGAAAGTGTGGTTTTGTAGGATTCGTGTTTTCCTTTTAATTGGGTGGCGAATTAATAGATTGTTGTTGTTTTCAACTGCAACACAAGTAGTGATTTAAACTAATGTGTACTAAGTAATATCTCGTAGTTACAAAGAACTATGGCCTTTATAACAGGGGATCTTAAGTAAGTTGCGAATAAGCATGAAGGGTCATTAATTTCACAGAACTAAAGCCCGCTTCTATCTCCAGTTACTTCGAGTTTCATTCTTTTTATTCTTTCCCAGTTTCCACAGATACATTCGTATTACTGAAGTTACACATAAGATGCCCACAGATCCCCTTAATTGTTGTATTAGTATTAATGGGTTATGTACTGACATCCACATATAATCAAAGTAGAGTACTCCTATAAGCTGTAATTATGGTAATTTATTAATTAATCTTATTAAAATGAGTATTTACAAATAACTTACTTAATGTAGTGTGATATGTAATTGATCATTTATTAATCCAATCACTAATAAATGATAAAGAATTTTAGACTTTGGATAACTCTCACATAAATGTGGTACGTAAGAATACAAAGAGGTTTACTTATGATAGCAATATTACTATTTATCTTTCTATCAAATATAAATCAGCAGTGGTTCTTAAACAATACTTAATTTTTAGATACTACGCGTACCCTTATATATACGATAAAATAATTTCTATAAGTTTGTACTCACCCATCACAATTATTTTTCTTGTAAATAATATATATATATATATTTAATATATATATATATATAAATATATATATATATATTAATAATATTATATAAATATATATAATATATATAATATTATATTATATATTATATATATATATATATATATATATATATATTATATATATATTAATAATTATATATATTATATATTAATATATATATACTATATATATAATTATAATATATTAATATTAATATATTATCTATATATCTAAGAGCTTTACAGTAATTTTAAATGCAATACACTAGGGCAATCCCTATCACTTTGTTTCTTATTATTCATTTTTAATTTGAAAATGTTGTAGCTAAGTAAGTTTTGGTTTTTATTTTGGGTCATATCTCTTAATAACTTTCAGGAGTGTAACGGGGATTAAGTAAGTTAATAGCAAATAGCATGAAGGTCATTATAAATTATTCCAATCAGAAAATATACTATTAATTAATATATATAATATATACATATATATTATATATATATATATATATATTAATATATACTTATATTATATAATATATTATTTATTAATATATATTATAATATATATATATATCTAATATATATATTATATATTAATATATATAATATATATTAATATATATATTATATATTATTAATATATATATATATATATATATATATATATATATAATATATATATATACGGTAATATATATATATAATATATTATTATTAATAATATATATATAATTTTATATATATTTATATATATATATATATATTTTATATATATATATAATATATCATATAATTTTATATTATATATATATATATAATATATATATATTATATTATATTATATATATATATATATTTTATATATATATATATATAACTTAATTAATTATATTAATAAATACTTCGCTCTGACATAATTTAATGCATCACACTCTCGTAAATATAATGGTAAAAATCGTCTATTATTATCTATTTTTGAATAATGGTTTTGTGCAAGGTTTGTATTTATTTAATGAGGTCTATATCATCTAACTATCGGGTAGTGTATACCGGATGTTAATACTACTATTACCGTGTATGCTCAACTAAATGCTATTAAATAATAAGACAACCAACTAAATACGAACGCCGAGAGTCGTTCATTATAAGGAGAACAAGATGGTAAATTACAATAATATTTCTCAGGGTTGGGTTAAGTCCATAACCCTATATAATCTCACGACTGAACCATATGTAACCTCTAAAGTACACCTGTAATTTCGTTTAGCTTGCATAATGAGAGTTCCAAACAATGGAAATTACATGTGTCAGCTTGTAACGATGAGTGAGCGATACGTGTAGCATACAGGAGTATCCACATAAAACACTGTAACTTGTACTGTACTTGTACTTGAGCCTTTTGTAGCTTGGTACTTGTGGCTTTGGTACTTGCCTGATATGTCGAATAGTTCGGATTCTCATCTGATAGACTAGGTGGCATCTAGTTAAGCCAATTGGAGTTGTTATTAATCTCTCTCTGTATTTAGTCACTTCTCGCCATAAACGTCTCTCTTGCGTTTTCTCTGAGATATTGTATGGTCATACACTTAGTATCAGTAATGAACTGCTAAGTAGAGTCGATGATCATTCAGATTCAAATGTATATATGTCGCTCACCGGAGGGCTACGTGTCTCCGTGAAGAGATGAAGATTATTTACTCCGTTCGATCAAAGTGTCTTTATCGTGACTGTTATCCCAAACAAGCGTCAGCTCACATAAATACAATAAGACTTCGTGAGGTCAGATTGTATGCTCCCATATTATTACCGAATGCGTATCAATGAGAATAGTATCAGAGAAGAATATAGAACGTGGTAGTTACGGTATTAATCAAGGTCTGCCATTACGGCCTATCTATCCTGAATTCAGGGAGCTCAGGGGTTGCGATTTTGTCAGTTTTTTCGACTAGCTCGCGTTGAAGAATGGAAAGAGGTGTGCGAGCTATCAGCGAGGTAGTGGAGTGACTGTGCTCGGATGGTTAATCTTAACACTGGAGACAGGCGGAATATATATGGAGAGTATCGGTGAAAAAGAGACGTATATATTTTGCTTTGGAAATATGTTTCCAAAAAGGATTCCTATTTTGGAGTTACTCTGTGATTGGTGATTGGAGCGATATGGCATTTCTTCTCTATCGGATGCTTCGCACGCACAGTGGACATATGTTAAGCAGAGAAACGCCGAGACTAAACGGTTGAAAGGTGTGCAGGAAGACATCCTCCAAGAGTATTAGGGTGCCTGCTTGCGGTCTCTCAGTTATGGCTGTCCATTTTATTTCTTAACTCCATTGACAACGCCAGAGCATGACACACTGCAAGAGTCGTATGGCCAACGGTACCTAGTAAAACCAGGGTAGGCGATGCAGACTCTTCACCTGATAACTTTCTGCGAGGATACCCGGACATTAAATACTATTGAACAGCTTGGGATTGTGTTTGGTAGGCGTGTTCGACAGCGCGTGAACATGCTCGGATCCACTGCTCAGGAGCCCTTGCAAACTCTGTCTTGACCAATCATCCCGCGATGAGACTATCACGAGAGAATTCATTATTGGCATGTCTAGTGTGTGATAGGGGCCTAGAAGGGTTACAAACAGGCCATTAATTAGACACCTTTATGCTGCATTTCACATTGTAATTGTAGAAATATTGTTATTCGTATTTAATAAACATCTGCGAGATGAAAATAACCATGATTTATTTTTGTTTTTTCCTTACATTATGTCAATATTATTCGCTAACATCCTGTGTGTTACATTTCGAGTCTATACATTATAACCCTAACCTGCAACGACATCCGCTCCGAGTTAGGTGACTGAAACCAAAATGAAACACCAAATCGTTAGGCCTTATCCTAGATAGAAAAAATGAAAAGAGTTTAACATTTTCTGCTGAGAAAAGAATTTTAATTTAACACAATCGCTGAGTGATATATAATAATATGGTATTATATATATATATATAGATATTATATATTGGTATATATTATATTATATAGTATATATATTATATAAAGATATATATAATATTAACAAATATATATATATAATGATACAAACGGCGGCACTCTACTTTTGGTGATTTAGATAGATCATTCAGCACTTCGTCCAGTGACAATCGTGAGGATAACTTCTTTGGCGCGAGATCCCCCTAAGTATCTAACTCTGCGTACCAACACCGGGGTATGCTCGGTTACCAACGCACTTATTGGAGATACCACTGATCATAAGTATACTATTCCAGTGAGTTGGAATATCTTTTGATAACATAAAGATATGGAATATCAAGCAGTTTTTTGAATTGCCTTTAACTCATTTTCATTCAACATATCTTCATTACTTGAGTATTTTTATATATAATATCTTTATGCAAAACTCACGACAATAAATGTATTCCGACGTAGACATACGCAGGGGCAACACGGAGCGATGCGGAAATGCGGGATGTGCTGACGCGATCTGTGTAATAATGTGCGGATGGCGGATGCGCATGCGGATGCTGAAAGAATTCAACTAATATGATAGTAATATATATATATTATATATATAGGTATCTATATAGATAAGTAATATATATATATATATATATATATATATATTGATATTATTATATATGATAATTAGAAATATCGGTGATATATGATTAGATAGTTAGGATAGGTATATGATTAGCCGTATACTATAATATATATTAAGAATTACAAAATGATATACTCTATTAATATTACTACTACTCTAATAATATGTATTAATATATTTATATAATATGCGGTATTATATGAATATTTGGCTACCTATCACTGCATTTGGGGCTAGAATATATTTATATAAATTATATATACTGAATAATATTAGTACTTATTGATACTAGTATATTAAAGTGATATATATATTTAGGTTAGATATATATATATATATATATATAGTATAAAGATATTATTTGGCATAGTATATATATGATATATATATTAGTATGTATAAAAATATATAGCGAAGGTTTTTATATATTTTTTATATTATGATATAGAAAAAATGATATATGTCTATCACTGAAGAAGTGTATCGGTGTAAATAATATTTTTCGGATTAAAAACTAATTCTTACCTTAAGGTGCATGTCATTGGTCAGTCTAGTATTTGTTTGAAGATGATATAGAAATAAAGATTTAGTGTTTAGCGTTTTACTTAAAAAAGCAGAACCAAAAGAAAAACTATATACAAATCTGGACCCATCTATGCAATCAGATGGAAACCAGAAGAAGCAAGCAAGTAGAAGAAGCAGAAGCAGGAAGACTGCAGAAGAGTGTTTGAAAATCTGAAAGGATTATTGCACATTGGACAGGGAGGTGTTGGGAATAGAGAATTTCTTGAAAGACGGAACCATTAATTAAATATAGAATATGTGTGTGGGAAATTGTTCTGCTGAGAAGAGAGTAATTAAATGGTTTTGGGAGAGATTTTATAATTTATTTTCGAGGTTTTGATTCACAGATGGCGCCACTTTAAGTTTTACTTCTTTAAAGTTTTTTCATATAAATCCGCAAAATGGAGGAGTCGCAACACAATTCTTTTCGACAACAGTGTTCGTTATTGATTAATTATTGTTGGACTGAAATGCAAAATTAAGAGAAACAAGAGATATTTATACATTTAAATATTAATGAAAAGTACATAAATAAAGATTATGATTATATAGAATTAGGAGAGAAAGCTTAAATAGATTCTTCCACTCGCCTGATAGCGAAGGGGTGAAAACCCCCTTCTATCATTTGTGTTTTCCCTCTTTCGGTGAGATGGTTGAATTGGAGAGCTAAGTTTGAAAACTTATCTTATCCCACAACAATCAACCGTTACCCTGTGAGCAACAGCTGCGGGTTATCGCGTGTTTTGTATAATACAATAAATAAATATATATTAATGCAAAAGGGACTATATATAAGTATCTTTAGATATAGTGTATATATGTACTTAATATATAGTAGTCATTATTACTACCCATGTAGAGGTGATGTATTAGGTATATAACCTATTTTTTAAAGTAATGCGTTATTATTAAATAGATTAAGTGAAAATTTCATGGGAGTCCTAAAATAAAAAAGATATAATAGAATTAAATAAATATTCATATCTGAAGTCAAGTACAAAGAGCTAACTTAGTATTAATAACTTAGGATAGGTGTGACTAGGTGTGTAAGAAAGAATTGATATATAAGTAGATAGGTAAAATGTAATATAGTTATTATAATGAGAGGTATGATGGGTGTGAAGAATACTAGGTGGTAAATGAGAAAAGAATTAAGATAAATAGTATTAAAATAAAAATGTCATATCCTTAGATTCATTTTGATGGATCAAAAAATGAATGATACTAGTAGGTATATATTGGTTAAGTATATATCGAATGATAATAGTGGTGAGTGTGTTGGGAATCCGACCAGGAGGAGACAAATGAAAAAGTGGAATTAGTCGAAATTAATAACTAAGTGCACATTAGTAAATTACTAGTAAAACTTAGTTACTTAGTTATTTAGTAAAATGTAATATACACAGTTGAGGCTTTATATTTGGAAAGAAAATCATCTTTAGAAGAAATAATGAAAAACTGAAAAATTTATGAACCCCACATTGACGATTGAGGTCATAGTGAGGGTTCACTAATCGCAGGGTTACCTCACGTGTAAGCTCTCTAGGGTGGATTTTTTTATGATGACTGACATACGTTTCACTAAATATTGGTATAATAAGGGGTAGCTCACGGTAAGAGTAGTACTTTATGGCTATTCTCTTTTATCTTAACTTGCTTTCATATTCTTTCATAATACATATTTTATGTTTACCGGTATATATATTAGTTTAACGTATAGCACTTGCTACGTACTTTTGTGAGAGATTATCAGGAGATTTTGAGTTCACGCACACTAGATGCTACTTTAGATTATGAATAATCTTGTATTGATCCGATGAATATGATAGAGAGGGTGATATGGATCGGAACGAGGTGATGATGAACAAGCATCTCAAGAATTGAGATCAGTATCGAATCATCACAATACAACTCTATTTCACCTCAACCTCCTCAGCCCTTAATAGTAGAGAGATTTTTTATACAATGGTATTATATATACCTAATTAGCGTTTGTATTTTATTTCAAAATATAGGAAATTAGCACCTCAAAAGAAAATCACTGATACCATTTTTTCTGCCTTATCCTGCTTGAGTTAATAAGTTCATGTTTACTTCACTATTTCATACATATATTTATATATTCTCTGGCATTTTGCTAAATATATCTCTCTCCTTTGGAACATAGAGTAGTGACAAGGTACCTAGTATATTATTCCTTGCAAATTTTAACTCACAAGCGTGGGTTAAACATTTTTGCTTTAACTTTCTCTTCAACAACTGATATGATCATCATTTGTAATCTAGTCGTTTTTAATTTCTTGCAAGAATTCGATTAAATAGAAGTCTCATCATTTCAATCGCTCTTTTGGGCAATTAATGCCAGTTGTCGTATTATGAGTAACTTCATTGTCACTTTGATAACTTGTGAGATACATGTATATAGTAATGTTTATTTTGTACTCTTCCCTAGTAACTAGAATACCTGATATATTTTAAGACTGTATCCTACTCTGTGATCTTAGTAACATTTGTTGGTGTTACTAGTAAATAGCATAGAATGTATTACTTTAGATCTCTCTTTTAATGTTTCTTATTCAAGTCGTTATCAGCATCGTCTGACGTCTGAACACTGTAGAAGATTTTATACTAATCAATGCAACAAATGACGATGTTAAGATACACTTTGTTATTTTAATATTGTGTTACTAAAAAAGAACTTGTCATATTATATAAAGGTGTATCTAAGAAGTTTTTGTCAATAGTATTTATTGATAATGAGTCAGTAAACCAATTACGTTTGATCCACATGAAAAGCAACTAGTGTTTCTCTAGAACCCTCTAGTGTTTGATTTAAATTCTTTCACCATTTTTGTAATAGAAACGCTCACTCTCTCCGTTCCTAAAGATCTTTCGCACCATAGAGACGAAAGCTCGCGAAATGTTATATAATCGAGTTAAAGTTTCGAGGGTTATGGATATATATAGTATATATAATTGATTATAATATATTATATATATTATATATATATATATAATATTATATTATATATACCTACCCTAAGTTGTAATAATCCTAGTAATTATTAATTAAGTTTGACAATTGAGTTGAATAATTATTGTTATTAACATGATTATAAAATTATTTTTTGTTTTGTTAAATATTAACTCTATATACAGTGTTAGTATATATATAAATGTAAAGTATAGTATATAAGGTAGCATTATTAATAGTTGTATAAAGTGTAGGGTTTAAGATTGAGTTTTTGTAATACTAAAGTAATAGATTCTTAGATTGCTTCCGTTCTTCAAATAGAAGTTTCCTGCTAGGTTTAAGGTCCTTCCGAAGAAGGACTGCTCTAGTAGGGTTTTCGTTGATTTTTTTTGTTGCAAGGAAAACGGAAAAGTGATTATCTTCCTACGAGTTGGATTCTTTTAAAATTCTAATAGTGAGTGCTTAAGCCCGAGTTGAGCTTATGTAGGTAATCCTTAATCTCCCATTCTTTTTCAGAGTAGTTGTAGTCTAATCTGACTTCTTACCCATTTTCACCTTATATAGGGAAAAACGACCTTTTCTGTGTTAATATTAGATTAAATTTTTGTTAAATATTACTATAGTTATAATATAGTAAATCTGAATTATGGAGAAAGGACGTGTTTGGATTAAGTGTTAGAATATATTTTAAACGTTTGTAGGTAATATACGCTATCTTTAATATCGATATTAAATTCGATTAAGGTGCCATTCAGTATGTATAATATTAGTATAATACTAGATTTCTATCTTTATAATCAATAAACGTATATGGTAGGTTTGTATGTTTTATTAAATTATATATATATTACTTAGTTACATGAACTTACATCATATACCTAAATTACTTGTAATAGTGAAATATTTTTGCTAATGTTATGACATTTATTTATCGTTGGGAAGGTATGATTAATAGGTAGGTTATTAAGAGTAGTTTTATGCCTCATATTATATCATATTTATATATATATATATATATATATATATAGGCTATATATCACTATATATATATTCATGTGTATAAATCATATTAATCATAGTGATGTAACAGATGTCATTTTCCGCATCCGTACCGCGGATGCGGGTATGTATATATATATTATATATATATATCTAATTTATATATATATATATATATATATATTATATATATACTATATATACCTATATAATTTTATAATAAATAATTACTATAATGTTAAGTATAGAAATTTTACCCATAATTAGAATAAATGTTTAGATAGATATAATGCCTTTGAATATAATACCGTGTGATTAGATTATAGTATTATTGTAGTGATACAATGTTTCATAATTACTTTCTACTGAGGAGTGTTAATCCACTCACTAGGAATCTCTATTATTGATTTAATGTTATATGCGTATTTATTTATGCGTAACAGGGTAACTGGGACGTAAGAAGTCAGCATATTATAGCTTGTGTATGCCAATCTCTCATACTTCATATAATCGCTTATTTGCTCTATACGCTAGCTATGCTCCTTAAAGTCTGTTAGTGGGGTCTGTTGAGGTCATAATTGTGTAATTAGTGTAATAACTTAGTAGTTTCGTCGCTGATGTGAGTGTATTGATTGATATGTTCGCTAGATTGTCTAATTGTATTCTTCCGTTCAGGTATATGATAGTTTACTGGTCTTAGGTATGGAATACATTCTCATTCTATATTAATTTTTTTACCTGCCTTTTCTGTGAGAGTGAAGAACTTGTTTGAAAATTTGAGCATTATAATGATTTTAAGATCCCTCGCTATGACATATAGCTGTATGATAAATGCGTCTTCAAACCTGTGTGTTAGATAATGTGAAGTTATTTGGAGGAAGGCATCTAACGTTACTTTATATCTGTTGTCTCTTTACAATGATGGAAACTTTGTTCATGCGTGTGTGTGTAAAAGACATTTGAGACACTGATTAACTTGCCATCTAAAGCATTGTATTAGGATTAACTTAGCATTGTGTCATAACTTATATGTTGATCATTTGCATTAAGTTGATTTGGGCCAGTGTTTATAGTAACTCATATTGATAATGAGATTTTGGGACTAATGGCTTGTGGTATAAGGTTATTTACTATAATACTACTTTATTATGAATAAAAATTAAAGCAGATAGTGACTCTATTTCCATTGTGTTGATAATGTGTGAGGACATGTGTTCTTTTAGTAATATCTGGGCTAAAATTGATATGAATTGAATGAGATGTTGAGATCAGATTACTCATGTATACATATTTTAGAGTTCTTATATTAGATTTAATTATTTTTTCTTTAAGATTCATATGATGGTGTGGGAGGGTGTTTGGCGCGTGTAGAGAAGCGTACTTTGCGGTTTTCTGATTTTACCGTACATATTGATGTGGTGTTTTGTATAACGACAACTGTCATTTATGAAATTTATAGCAGCTAATAATTAGATATATATATTATTATTTGTGTGAGATGATAATATCAAAATAATTTAAAACTATATATTTGTAATAATATTGTTATAAATACTGATTTATTACCATAGATTAAGCTTTTTGCATATATTATTAAATAAGGTCAAACTAATATAATCATCGTAAACCGATTAGAAAAGTGATTTTTTATATAATAAGTGAGCTTATAATTATATATACATAACCTTAAATAGCTTCAAAACTCAAATTTTATATATCTGTATCTTATATAGATTTACACAATTATTTGTAATAGATTGTTAATGATTTAATTGATAAAACTTAATACAGTAAGATAGATGTATGAATAAATAATCAAATGTCGTACACGCATCAGAATCTATAGAGCAACTCAGGGGTGATCTTTATTTGTAAGATGCACAATACAATTCATCTTGGCGCAACATATTAAGCATACTGCTTGAACACATGAATCAGTGCTATGAGGATGTTTAGAGCGGACTAGCAGATAGAAGTTTCTAATCAATTAAGTGTTAAACAAAGATGGCCCATAGTGTTTACCACACATAATGATTAAAGCTAAGCACAAATAAGGATCTTAGAAGTAAGAGCACGAGAGGATGATTATGGCAATAATACTAAATAAAACGACAACAGATAAAATTAAAGCAATAACATATACCTAGATTACTGGGGAGGATTTCCTTCTTATCAAGACTAAATAAAACTTAAAAGAATTAGAAATAAGGTTTTACTAGAGCTATAGTAGAATAAAATATTTATGTATTATAATCTTGAGGATTTGGGTAAGTTAGGAAACTTTTGAAAAATACTATACAATACATATTATATTTCTTAGAAAAAAATATATTTTAGAAATTTGAATCGTTTTTATATCAATACGCAATATACGCAGCATGATCGTCGTGCAAATATGTGATTCGATGATTAAGTTGCTTTATACAAAAGTTTGTATATAGCAAGATATACACGGTGGTTTCATTATGTTAGATTGCACTCAACAATTGAACGACATAGGTTAAATAGTCTCTGAGTCAAAGTTGAGTGAAGTGTCTAGTTTTAAACGAAGGTAGGACAGAAGACGTTCAGTCGGGAGAAGCTAGGGAATGGTAAGTGGTAGATGAAAAGTCAGAGTCAAGGAATTCTGTATTTTATTGCAAAGTGCCAGTATATAAGGGAAAAAAGGGAATCACGTTGGACGATATTGAAGGAGGAGAGAAGTAGAGAAGCAGAGCACAAGAAGAATAGAGGCAGAGTGGAGGAGAAGGATGTGAGAGAGATGTAATGAAGTGTAGTAGAGGGAGAGAGCACAGTGGAGAGTGGTACGTCTACTAGAAGAATTACATTTTCCTTAGATAATACATAGAAACACTCTATAGGTAGTCATGAACGTACACGCTCTTTCATATATTTGTACCGACATTTCTCGCATCTAACGATATTATTGTAAACTCAGTATAAGTCACATAATTGGTGTAAATAGCATTAAAGGTAATAATAGAAATATGCTATGATGTATATATAGCTTGACTATTGGCTTATAATTCTCAGTGTATAATAGCTCTTAGCATTGATATGCTCATAAGGAAAGACTATCGGTACTTGATCAAGGTATGAATACAAAAGACGTTGTTCGACGTTTTGACTAGCAGTTAATGAGTTAGGTTACTTATTTTAGTTGTTAAGCATATAAGTCTGCATATAATGGTTGCCATGTGTGTGTATAGTGGAGACAAACAGGCGCATAGGTTATAGTGTAGCAGGTTGCTGCTGTTGTAGCAACACAGAGTTGTATTGGTCTGCATCTAGGTTTCGATGGAATTTAGCATTTAGGAGATCCACGCTTGTTCAGAGCATATATGGTGTAGAAGTGTGTGGATAAAAGCTATAATAGTTCCGTAGAGAAGATACATAATGTACGTGTACTATGTGTCTGTTTTCCAGATTATCGAATTGTATGTACATCATCAGAGTTACTCGATACGATTATTGTCTCGAGTTTCAAAAGTAATATATCTTCGTTGTAGATATAGTTAATAATATATAATCGATAGTTACGAGTGGTTATTATATGTGAACACGTAAATTCATATGAAAGATCTAAAAAGACTAGAAGAACGGTTAAGAGCTATGCAGTTTTTTGCGTAATGGACTCCTGCTTAAGTGTAATACCTGTGGTAAACAAGAACTTGAGTTGTTAAGTATGGAAGTAATACACATTTGTTAATGTTAGCAAGTTTGCTCTTGCGGATAATGTGTTATGCATCTTTAAAAGGATATCGCACTTTCATAGTGGCTTCATTGTAAATGCAGCATTGTTTAGTCTACTTTAGTTCTAATAATGAAACTGTGCCACTACTAGTTAGCTCATTTATGATAGAAATGATGTATATTACGTGTTTTTGGATTGAGGCGGAAGATAACTCGGTGATGCACATATTCGTTCGTTGGTACATGGTAAATGAGATACGCTTAGAATAATTTCCATATCTTGATGTTTTGCTTTCTATTTAGATTCCTCAGCAAACACTCGATAACTACCCGCAAATTAGTGTGCTTTGAAAATTTCTTACTCATCAACTATTCCATCGCCTCAATGTAGTTGAGATGCATATCCGCTAAATGGGTGGGAAGGGGATAAGGCGAGTGTATGACGAAAGAGAAGAGTTTTGTAGACTCTGGTACTGTATTTTACTACAAACCTCTGTTGTAGATTTCACGCTAAGGGGCGTTTACAGAAAGTTGGGCATGAAATACAAAGCCAAAATTATATATATTGAAGTTATTTTTATGAACAATGGAGACTAGAGGTGACCTATTACAGACCAATAGTTCAAGTTGAGGCTAAATAAGCTTAAACAAACATATTCTTGCTTTTCGATTGTATAAATATATATCAACAGATAATTCCGATTGCTTGTATGATTGATGTTATTGGTTAAGATTTCGTACTGCAATATACTTATCCTCTCGCAATCTACTACCAGTAGTACCTAGGATTAGATTCTATATCAGATCATGCTCGCGCTCTCGAGCTGCGCTTCTGCTCAAGATGGTGCAAAGAGTTTGTGTCAGCGGTTGGTATGGTGGGTATGCGTGATCTCGTTACATTGAGAAACTTTTTTCTACCTCTGAGAGATCAGTAATACTGATTTCTTCAGGCTGCCTCGCTTGAAACTAAAACTCGCCTAATATAATTTGTCACATTTACCAGAGAACATTATTAGTATGTAACTTAAAAGAAATAAAACGTCTCTCTTTATGTCACATATTGGATTATTTTTTTTTAGAATTATCTCCTCGAACAAGTAATAGAATAAAATAACAGTAGAGGATATTACATAGTGTGTAAATGATTTTATCAGTGTCAAACTATGATTATGATAATCATATCGTTCAATCTCAAAATCGCAACGCACAGTAGACATAAATAGTATTCAATCTCAGCATACAAATGTAGACTACAAGATTCGCTTGGATTCATTTAGTTACGGGAACTAAGAACTCAATAACTCGAATCCTGATCTATTGCATGACGGGCTGGGATCGTAGTGCTCGTGATTTTGGGAGATGTTGTGATTTAACTCTGAGTGGTGGAGTACGTCCTCTCTATCTAGAGCGTTCTGTAAAAACGCAACTTTCTCTCAGTTATACCACCCTCTTCTTGATTGATACAATTTTGGTATAGTAATGACAAATCACAATTACTTCTCTTAGTACATACCAAATTAAAATGATTTCAAGTGATACAATATCACGGTCGAGGCATAGATTAAGAAAATAAGAATTATAAATTAGGAAAATAATTATATTTTTTATAAAACTGCATTTGTTTTCTAGTAAAGATGTTAGATCAAATTAGTGGTAACATTATTATCTTGTAACGACACAATAGAGTCTGTCAGAGTCATACTCAACGAATCCAGACGCATTCCTCTTGAACCTACACACCACGCTTCTCTATTCTTAGATACAGCCATTCATCTTACACTGTGTACTCTCCTGAAATATTTATATTACTGCACTGTATTCTTGTGCCTGAACTTATTTCCAATAGGTGTTCTAGGGTGGCTTCAGCCCAACCATGTAATAAGGGGAGTCGCTAGTAGGATAGATGATAAGCTTAACTACCGGCTAGGTGGCTTCAGATAGGTTTATACTATTTTTGTTTTTAATCAACAAGATAGATCGCAGGTAAAGGGGTTGGGTGTACTCGAAATATTACAAAAATTCTCCTTGCTAAAGAACTATAAATTTCTCAAAGCATACATAGTCGAGGAGCCATAGATACCTAGCCACGACTGAGCAGCGTAGCCAAAAAATTAAAAGTCTGTTTTCAAATCTGCACGTACAACTTTGTATGTTCAACACCGCTTTAAATATCATATATTATATTATTACCCTCTCTGAGGCTGGTCGGCGGGTTCTCTTTTATACGTAGAATGTAGTATTGATAATACCACCTCCAACTAGTGAGCTTCATCAATGTTCAATGACGGCGCGTCTTCTCCACACGATGTATAAGCCTCACTATCTTAAAACTATGGGGAGTGTGAGGTGAGCATCTTCGAGATATGCATACGAACGCAGTATATCAGCTCATGGGTCACGATGTAAGAGGCGTGATCTTAGTGAGTATAATAAGTTATGGTTTACGTCGAGGACACTCACGATCGTCTTCATGTTATCGGTAAGGGCTCAGATAAGTATAAGTGATCTCAAGGTGTTATAGACTATTGTACGCCTCTGAGTAGTGAGTTACTCGGGTGATTGGATAGTGTGGGCTTGCGCTCACTATTATGAATCCTTTCGAGTCGCTGGATGACGGATCTTTCTACTAGTAGTCGAATAGAGTTATTCAGATGCAGCTTTAGAGGGAGATGAAATTCTCGCGCTGACCGCTAACTCATCTTCTGTAGACGTAGTGTGGAGGTGACGCTATTAACCTATTCGGAACCAGTTAGAGGTATTAAACAGATGGGCTTACGGTACCTATAAATATATTATTTATCCGGATGGGGGGGTCAATTATTGATGGTAAGATGTACATGATTCAGAGAAATATAACTATAACTCACTGATTTACTAGTTTATTAGTTGCGGTGCGAGATGCAGCGTATATCGGCTGTGGAGCTGACTCTCACGAGTAGCGCTCGTTACAGGGGCGGATGCAGGAGCTATCCAAGGCTGAGTAGTCAATGAATATAAGTAGATTTACTATTATCACTTATAAGTGTTATGGGTAGCATATTTGAGGCAGCCTCACCTTAAGAATATATAGACGTTAGAGCTCGAGGATAATTTATGGTATATTATATAGTATTCATGAGTAGTAATACTAGCGAGGCCGTGATTATCATAGTGAGCTTGGGGTGGTGAGGTACAAGTAAGCTATTATTATGTGACTTCAAAGGGATCCTTAAGTGTAGTTTATCTACCATATTAATTCATTATTGTATTATGTTAACCATTTTTAAATTTTTAATCTTTTATAGTCACACACTGTAACTGCTCTATGATATGTATAACTATATAATTTATAATTGTGTAGCTAGATTATATTAGTATGAAAAAGTGACTTATACGACAGGAGCCAAAAAAATTGACTCATTAAAATTTTATATAATTAAAATCTATAGTCTGCTTTCAAAATGTACTATTAAATCGTAATGAGTTATGAATGAGTATATTATTAAAAGCTAAAGAATATATAGTTTTGGAAAGAAAAGTTAAGACTGCATAGATAAAGGCTACTGAGTATAATATTTGTCACAGTTGAAGTCAAGCAAGTTTAGTTACACAATAAATATACGTATAGTGTAAACTATAAAATCTCTCCCACTGATCAAATCACAATATTGAAAGATAATATTCTATTAATGAATTAACTCTCACACTTAAAAAGTTTCAATTTATATATGGGAGTCAACATTTTATTTATCTATCTATCTATGGTTTCTCTTATTCAATAAAGAAGCTCATTATATGATAAATATGCTAATTCAAATCATTTTTCTGCCTTTATTTAGGATCTGACTAGCCATCCTATTTTTGTGAAGATACAAATTTATCACACAATCTATATTAAATAGAAACATAAAATTTAAATTTGGGAGTCAATATTTTATTTATCTACCTATATATATATTATTATTTATTTATATATATATATAAAAAAATTTCATAATATATAGAATATATATATATATTAGATATATATAGATATAGTAGTATATTATATATATATATATATATAATATATATTAATATCTATAACACATCTATATATATAAATTTATTTATATAATATTTTATATTTATCTTAATCTCATATATAAATGATATTTTGTAAAATTATTTACTGATTTAATAAACATGATTCTTGTTTTAGTGATTATGATGATTTACATTTTCTCCCTATCGATGTACTCACATTTCAAAAGAATTATCATAAAACTTCAATTATTGCTAAGGATATGTGTGGCCCACTAGCATCTAACGCAATAGCTAGTAAAGGCTCAATGACTGTAAAACTAAGTGATGCTATTTTTATAATTTGGAAAAATATATTGGGGTATAAAATGTCCTACTAATCCTACTATTCAATCAGACTAAAGATTTAAAAACAAAAAGTAAAAAGTGAAGGTATCATCAGGCAGTAACATGAAGTTACATCTATGTTATGGATATATTTTATTTAACCCAAGATTCCAGACTACAGTAAACTTTCGCTAGGATGAGTCATAATATCTGTAAGTAAAGCTTAGTGGCGAATTTATGGAAGGTTGTAAAGTAAAGGAAAGTCACAAGATATATGCTCCTGATTAATGCTAGTACTTATGACATTATATATGTGTGAGAGTTCTCATAGAGTAGTTAGGACTGGAGTGTATTCTTCACTCGCGTGTATCATGATTGCTTTCGAGTACGAAAAGATATTTAGGAGGAGAAGAGAGATGGATTATATTAGAGTATAAGAAAGATGTTATATAACACGCATATTGTCACAACTTCACTCACTGGCTATTGCTCTTACAAGTGTAGTATATTCGCGTACTTAATGGGACTTAGATGTCACAGACGCCACATTAAGCGATTGAGAGATACTGATGGGTTTGGTACAGCATAAAGAGGGATAATGTATTAAGTTTATTTGTGACTAAAGTGTCTATCTGAAATGATAATTTCAATTCTCGACTTTTTATATAGAGATTCGTCTCATACATCTCACTGCTCTGGGGGAGAGTTGTCAGTTTGTAATGTATGCTAGTTAATTTGATGAAAGAACTATGACTCTTCTCTAACTCTCTCTCTTGTGCTATCTGTCGTCAGACTACTTGCTCGTAGCAGTTCGGTCATCTGTCTCACTCTCTCCCTCGATATCGTGATCGCATCACACTCTCACTACATAGGTGTGATGACTCCTCTCATCTATACATTCTCACACGTCTCGTCTCCGCAATTACGCGTGAAGAAATTCTAGCAAAGTGCTGTCTCCTAGATCTTACTCCCATATAACTCACTTAGTTACTATTTGCTTAGATAAGTATAAATAATATGATCCTTCAATCACAATACTTGAGATAATAAGGAAAACTACTTATGTATAATTAAGTAAGAAGACACTGAAGTGAGTTTTACACATCATGTTTGGAATATAGTAATATTGTAGCACTTAAAGTGGCATAAGATTATGTCGAGCTCAGTTATGTAATGATAGTATTGAATATGATTGTGGTACATATATAAGATAATTTATAATATCACGATGCTCCTCAAATGAGAATTTATCTAGAGAAAGATGTACAACTAATCAGGTTATTTAATTTGATCCCAAAGGTCGCCCATCAAGTATTGCTACACCTCAATTGCTGTTTATAAGGTAGACTTCATAGCAAAAAAGCTCAACTATTCCCAAAATCCGATAAAAGTAAATATTAGTTTTTTTCCTGAGATGAATACAACTATGATATCTTTATTTTATGAAAAAACAAATAAACAAAGAAAATAAAAACTTATCGTTTATTGAGTGAACAATTGATTATTAGGGTGTAAAGAGATGCAGAATTTTTATTTTTAATATTTTCACTCAAAAAAACTGCCATATATATATATAAATATCTATAAATTATATTATATAAATATACTTTCATTTTCAAAAGATATTTCATACTTTGCCCTAAAATACTCCAATTTAGGGTGGTAATAAATAAAAATTTAGTTGAAAATTTGTTTTTTAAAAACATATTTTAAATTTTAAGCACATCTCTGAACCATGGTATTACTCAAAATTAAGTAAAATAAGATTCTTATGTATCAAAAATATTTTGAACAGAGAAATAGTCAACCATGGCATGACTAAATACGCGTTAATTTTGAATAACCTTTCTTTAAGACCCATTTTCTCTCTGTTTTTTTTTATCTTCAAAGGTGAATATAAATAATAAAAAGATCAATGTATTGTATCCTTTATTTTAACACGATAGATATTGATAGTATTGTTATGATACATATTGAGTACCACAATTTGAATAGAGAAACCTTATTATTTTTTACCTATTCTTCCTTTAAATTATTGTATTATTATTAATCGAATAAATTCATATATAATTACGGGATTTATATCTCATGTATGGAAAAAATGAAATGCTAGAAAAACACCAAATAAACATTTGGAAATTTTTTCCTTTTTTAGAAGGACGAGGCAAAAAAAAAAACCAGACTTTTATTTCTATCAATAAATATATTGAGCAATATTTATGATTCTAAGAAAATTTATATTAGGAATTCATCATAGTGATTACCATAACAATGTGTATAACTAAGTATTTATTCACAGTAAGTTGAATTTTTATATGCCTATTAAAGGAGGAAGGAGGTGAAACTGGTCAAGAATAAATAGGCCTATACATACAATAGCATATCAGCTGGTGAATAATGGAAGACTTAGTTTTAAATTAATTGGTTTATAAAAGCAGCAATGCATTTATTGTCATTTTTTAAAAAAAAATGGTTTTTATACCCACTTAATATATATATATATATATATATATATTATATATATAATATATATATATATATATAATATATATTAATATATATATTATATATTAATATAATTATATATTAGATACACATACACTGATCTACACATTAACGTTAACATAAAATATCTATATATATATATATATATATATTATATATAATAGTATTATATAGTATATATATTATATATATAATATATATAATATATATTAATTAATATCTTATATATATATATAATTAATGAAGATATTCATTAATATAGGTGATTCTAAAGCATAACCTTTCATATTGTATTTATATTAATATATGTTACATGTTTCAAAGCATGATAAATTATCGATATGACCAGGTTGAACGTATGAAAAATTTGTTTTCCGGAGATGTATCTTCTTTTTATGGAGAGGTACTCAATCTGGATCTAAAGTATAAAGCCTCCTGTACATTGTTAACGTGGCAACGTCTCTTGTCGAATGGTTCGTGATCATCTCCGTTGCATCCGACGTTTTTTTCTTATTATATGCAAATTATATAAACTATAAAGAAAAGAATGTTGTGCGTATGTCGGCGATCCTTGACTTTGGACGGCTGCTCCTTGATAATCGTACATGTAGCTTTATCTCACTGAATAATTGCTCTGTGTGTATGCCCTAATATAATACTAGGTGGGTTTACCAACGGCATATACTAACTTATTACTGTATGGAATTTATTAAATATATGTATAACTAATGAGTATTCTAAAAGTCTCTATAGTGAGTCAGTCAGTTAATGTCACGATAGTATGAATAATTAGAGAAACTTTCTCGTATATGAGTAGTCCGATTACTTTTGTCTTGAGGGAGGGGCGAGCGGATAAGTGGTATGCTAGATGGAGATAAACAGACGAGACTTTCGGATGAAATTATTCTTATGTATATTAGTCGAGGCACAATCTGTGCGCATTGAGTGGTAAAGATATGCATCAGCGAGTGGAGTATTTGTCGTATCTCGATAGACAGTCTTCACTCAGGTGACGACTGTATTGAATGAATTATTTTGAGGTGATTAGGTTAAATTCTGTCTTTAATATGTTTACAATTTTTCAGTGATTGTGCTTAGATACGCTATAACTCGCACATTCATATTAAGTAAAGTCACGACAATTGTTACTTAATGTACTGGTCTTTCACTCTACTCTATATGTACATTTTATTATTATTATGTGTTTAGATTAATTTATGTCAGTTATCTCTAGTAATTAATTCATCAGTAGATCAACTCACTTAACTTAATTATCCTGAAGATGTATGCTCATCGTTGTAATGTACTCTCACTTCATAGTCATTTGAGTGTATATTACCATTTACCTTATTATGTATATTGATTTGTATATTATTTACTAAATATATAGTTATTATTTATTATTAGTAGTTTCTCTAAATTAGTACTCTAGTTGAATATTTATTAGTTGATATAGCAAGTAAATTTTGTAATAAATCTTACCTCTGAGTATATATGCCTGTTCTTATTTATCTGAGTGTGAGTATGATTGTGATTACGTGACTCTAATTGTAGTTAGATTGCACACTATTACTATTTGTCTATTAACAGCTCTTGCATTTTGTAAGTTCGTCTGATGTATCGATTTGATCCTGTCCTATTCCTGTAACCTGTATGAGAAAAGTTTTTATATCTCAGTCCTCATTATTATTAACAGTATTAATTATGAGCGCAGGCATACAATGACATTCTTTTTGATAGCACAATAGTCCGCGCCGTTCTCTACAGTGATCGGGGATGCCGCGATATGCGGAGCCGGGGGACTTCTGGTATGAGATCGCCTCAATAGAAAGGCGCGGGACCGCCAAAGGCCCACTGACCGATGTTAAGCACCCCAAGCAGTATATAATAAAATTCAACCATTAAATGTGAAAATTTTCTAAGAATAAAAGTTGTGCCAGAGGTTTCAATATAGCAGTTGATATTTATAACAGTCGACGAGACTGTGCAAATCACCTATTACAAGAGATAACGACTTTAACCTTTTTCATCTTTCTCTCTAGCGCTGAAAATGAACAGGAAGTCTAAATCTCTACGTTGGCTCCATAATTAATTATACGCAGTATTAGTGGTCTGTAGCGAGATGAAAAAGATATGTATTTTTCTTTTCCACTGTTATAGATATTTGAAAGTCCTTGTAGACGACCTGATTCAGAAAATTTCTCTCAGCTATGCAATATATTTGTCGTAAGAATAAATGTTGTTAGTCGTATCATCGTATAGCGAGATTCTTGATCAGAAAGGTCTCAAATGTTTGTATGCTATTGTCTTTACCATTGATGTTCGTTCCTAGAGTCAAACAGTCTTATAACATAATAGGAGCCACATCCATAGTAAAGATATAACCTATGGTTTGAGCACCCATTAAGGGGTTCCACAACATCCCTTCTGTGGATTTTATAAATAAGATATCTAGAAGTTTTCAAAGTCACAGTGATATTCAGAATGACAGGTAAAACTTTATAATAAATCTGTGAACTGAAATATACCTATATATATATTTAATTTTCTGTGGAGTGTCGGATCTGACTAGTTGAGTTTTAACACCTCTTGTAGCATTAGTTCTACCAGCGACAGTGACATGAGCTTGTTATTTCGATGGTTCGATGTTCTACTGGCGCGAGTAGAAATATTTTTCTTCGTCTCTTGCCAATTATATATATATTATATATGCAAATTTGTCTGTCAAAACAAGCATGTTGTGCTTATATCGGCGTGGCTAAAAGACTTTGAATGGTTTATATTCTGATAACATTCGGTAAGAAAAACTAGCTATAGATATAGCCCTTTTTAAGACCCCAGCAGGGGTTCCAACCACCCTTCTATGGATTTGAAATAAAATATATTTGAGTTTCATAAGCAAAGTGATATATCGAAAGCAATGAAATTTGAAAATCTTCCGAGACGATGCATTTCTTTTTTCTTGGGGAGTCGAATCGCTACTATGTGAGTAATCATATAAGCCTTCTGACATCATAGTACTAAGACGGCTCGGACAGCTGTTTGTTGTAATTAGGTTATCGAGTCCTTAGGTACTGAGCGAGGAATATTTTTTCTTCGTCTTTATTATTTAGCAAAATTTATATCTATTGTTAGGTAACATATACATGTTGTTCCTATTAGTATTTAGTGACGTTCCTTTAGACTTGGTCTAAGTTCTTCTGTAACTCCAGGAGAATACTCACCGGAATGAAATGTACCTACGTGTATGACCGCCTAACTAAAGGGGTTACATCCTCAATACCTTCTTATGATATTTTAAATAGTAATCGTAATTTCATAATAGCAGTGTAATATCTGAATGACTCAGAGAAATAATACTTTGAAAAACATGTAAAGATGAATATATACCCTATTTATTTTTTTTGATGGTATTGGATCGGACTAGTACGGTGGATACTATCCCTTAGTACATTGTATAACGGTGACGCTGTTGTTGACGTTCGAGTCCTAGTGCGAGTGAATTTTTTCTTCGTCTAATTGCACAATTTATAGCACATAACATATATATATATACGTATATATATATATAATGATGGCTCTAGACTTTTGAGTTGGTTATGCTAACCTTGATAACACGGGAGCAAATCCTAAAGCTAGAATGTACTGTGTAGTATACCATAGGTTAAGGCGAAGGTTATAAAAAACTACCACCTTTATATGGATTTAAATAAGTACCTTATTATGAGTTTCTAAAAGCAGTGATACTCTGTAACTCCAAAGTGTTTTAGTTTATTAATGATATTTATTATAGTATTTAATCACCCTTTCTTTATTTCTGGAGTGGGCAGATCGAGTACTAGTGGTAGAGACTCTCATGTTATTGTCTACGTGCAACCGCTTACTTGTCGATGGTTTTGATGTTCCTTGGCGCGAGTGAAATTTTATTCTCGTCTTATTATAATTTGACAAATTTATCGTCAACAAGCATCTATGCTCCACTATGTCGCGTGGCTTGAATTTTAGTGTATTGGATTGCTCTCTGTAAACCAGGAAGCAATCCCATAAGATTACAAATAATGTAGCCCTGTGTAGTCCTACCAGCAGAAGTATGTTTATATCTATAAATTTAATTATCTTGTTACCCTTTAATTTCCCGACCATTAGTCCATTCACTACTCACTTATACAGTTAGCGACAGGTAATTCAGTAAAAATAATATATAATACTGAGAGTCATGTAAAGGACCATATATGAACAACGTCAACTAGATATTATATTCACCCTTTGTCATTCATCACTAGATGATTTTAATATGTCACCAGCCATCGTTCCTTTCATTCACTACTACTTTCTATACTAACATTCTGCATCATCCTAATTCCTACTTTTCATACTGCACCATATTACTGTCAAAAATATTTGAGTCACAGAATTGTCCAGCTGCTCACCATCTAACATATACTTTTACCAGTAGAACTAATATCCTCTCAACTCAAACCATAGACTATACTGCTATGATTTATACTACGTTTATCTTTATCAAATACCCCCTTAAGTAGTATTACCTATTTACATCACTGTCTAAATTCTCATGTCTACTAATCGCCCTCTACAAAGCTAATTTCACATTCGCCCACACTAAACTAAATAATAACTATAAAATTCTCAAATAATAGGTAGGGCACCCTTTTCACTCTTAATTTAATCATATTACTTCACTACTCATTTACTCTATATGATATATACCATCCCTTGTCTAACCTAATATAATATATATCACACCCTATACTATTACTGATTATTCTATCCATAACCAAATCCATATTTATTATATATAACTATATAATATATATATATATACATATTATATATTAATTAATATATATATAATATATATATATTATGTGAATAATATATATATATAAATAATATAATATAGTATTAATATATATAATATATAAATATATTTAATATATATATACTATTATATATAATATATATATAATAATATATAATATAATATATATATTCTATATTAATATAATATATATAATATATTTATATATATAAATATATTATATATTATAATATATTATATTATATTATTATAATTAATATTAATATAGTTTATTTTATTTCAATTGAATCAATTCAAGACTTTGATATATTATTACTTTATTCAACCCAAATAGAAAAATAATAATATTTTCTACGCAAAAATTCACAATAAGAAAGTCATATATTTACTGTTTTGAGAATTTTGTATATAGTTAACTATTTCATGGCATAAATTTTCTAACGTAATTAAAAATCAATTAAATTTTTATTATTGAAAATAAATATATTTTATTTGAGCCCTCACTAGAATCACCGGTTACCGTTTCAATATCTCCAGCTGCTGAGCTTATCCAGATTACAGTAGCCGTCTGGATCCGTAACTTAGGTATTCTGCACTATATTTTTGGAAAAATTGTTATAGCACTGTATATTCTTCCTGGACAATAAACTTTTCTGGCAAATAAATATAATCTTTAATATGGAACAAAATTAATAATACCCTACAGTATAAAATTCACGGAATTATCACCGTTTCACGACAAATCACATAATGCTTACATCAAACATAGAGTCTCTTATTTCTCTGTCTATATTCAAACTATTTATTTTAGCAACTTTATTCTTTGCTATAATATGTATTCATTATATAAAAATAAAATTTTTTGTTAGGATAAAAATTTATAAAACAGGAATTCCAGATCATCTAACTTCACACGACTTCCGTTTCACGACTCTCCGGATTACCAGGATTCCAACTAATGAGGTTTTTTGAAACTCTATTGAAAAATAAATTATGTACATGCAGTCTTCTATAGTACATATTATAAACATTTATTTCACCATAAATAAAATAATTTCTTGTTAAAACAAATATTTAATTAATTAAGCATAAGATCGGCTCCAGGTAATCCTCAACTACCAGGATTACCCTGCTCATACCTAGGTACCGGAACTACATCACTAGAGGTTCCTATGCATAATATACTATTTGAAATAATTGTTCAGTACATCAATCTTTACTTTTCTATAATCATGTCCAATATTCACCCAACGCATAAAACAAGATAGTGCATATTGAATAAAAGAAATTCTCATCACTCCTGCAAATATGACCACGGCTCATGTAGTTCGGTGTACCGAGGATCCGGCGTCTAACTGAATCCGACCTAAGGTTTCTATGATAGACTCTTAATTATTTTGTTCATAAGGTTTTAAAGCTTAAATAGCATTTTCAATGTTGATCCATTCATTGCCTTCAAATGGCATTCATTTTTGATAATTATTTTAATTTTTTAGCTATTTTCGAGTATATATAAGCCTCATTCTACGTTATTTTCATACATGGTACGTCAAAGAAATCTCTTAAATAATATATATTTTTTGAAAAAAATTCATACCCAGTGCACTCTCACCTCGGTCTCCCTCTGTGGCTCAGTCTTTCTCTGAGGTTTCCTCCTCAGCTCTATGCCTTCCTCAGCTTCCTCAGGCCTTTTTCCGTCTTCGGCATTCATTATTCTCAAATTCGGGCTCAATTTTTGTCTGACACTCTCCACGTCTCATCAGGGAATATCTCTGATACGAGTTGAGCGCCTTTCTGCTGAGGCGTTATTATATGAAAAATATATGGTTACAAGCATCACAGAAAAGTTCTCCCGAACTAAGACCCATGTTGTATTCTGTCTCTTTTTCTGCTCGAGAGAACTAGCTTTAGTTTAGCAGCTGAGATAACCACACTCACTTTATGTAGTTACATGAAAATCAATAAGAGTTGTCAGTTATATATCCACACAGGAGTTCTCTCGTCTTCCGATCTCTGGCTTTGTCCGTGACTTACTCCGGCTTTTACTAAGTCTTTATTCGCAGACTTTACAGAGCTCAGCGTTCTACGTTATTTTCGGAGTACTACCGAGATTGCTCTACGGGATAGATAGATGTGTTTTACTCTGTTAAGCTCATTATTTTGTTGATTATAAGTTAACATTAGTATTCATTATTGAATAAATTACAAGAGTTTTCTCTTACGAATTGACATATATCGAGATAGTCATAATAGCTCCTCCGGCATCAAAGCAGAGCTATCGAGAGGTCTCTCTGGACGTTCGCGGCTTTATCTCTGGGCCTCCTACACCGGCTAACCTGAGGCTCTGAGTCATCTCGAGCTTACGT
>JABUQX010058115.1:5000-17500 GCA_015478945.1 Trachelipus rathkii | reverse complement strand
TCTTTAGCTCACATATAGAGCTTGATTTATTTTTCATACCTGAGCCGTTACATGTTTGTTGAGCTAGGCGTATTAGTTAACAATATCTTATCTACTAGCCGAGATGGAGTTTCATTACGTACATTTAAATAATTTGGGAATTGGTCTGGGCTTCCTGCCGATCCCGAGAATGAGATCATTTTTATAGAGCCACAACAGAAATTATCGCCCACTAACACGAGTTCAACACCACGAGATCGACCGTCGCACTGACTGAGGGTAGGCAGGAAGTTACATTACTAAATCTGGTCCCGATAAAAACAAGCAGATATAAATTGCTTCCATACTGTAGGCTTAGAAGCTTACACAGGTCAATGAAGGGTGTCAAACTTCATCCGAAAACTCCTATAGAATCTACCGAATATCTGGTGAGAATAATCTATATCTAACGCTCTTGCGTTCTCGACAAGACATCACAAAACTCATGTAATCTAAATTTCTTCCCTCTACTATGCATAAATCATGAAGCGGAAATCCGCCATCGTAGAACAGGTTCAAGTCCGACTTAATTCCAAGTAGTTTGTAATTATGATATTTTTCTATGACAATACAATCCACCAGATTTTAATCGGATACTAATATTCTAGCTGTGCCTGTGGAGATATCAACGCTTAAGACAGCTACTCGCCCCGAATGGAAGACAACTCTTTTGTAAACAGCTTTCAAATCCACTAGTTTTCAGCCCTTTCATGCAGGTCCCCTTAATCATGAATCTCAGTCTCTTGTTCATACTATCTCATGAAATACTACACCATCCTGCATTTTATTTATCATCCCACTTAAACCCATTTCTTTTACTGCATGTTATACGTATTTATTACAAAATCATCAAAGCTATTGTCATTATCAGCCTCGTTACATATTCAATCACTTGCCATTATTATTAATTTTATTAATTATTATTATTAATTATTATTATATATTATTTATTATTAATTATTATATTATTAGTATTATTTTATTATATATTATATTATTATTATATTATTTTATTATATTATTATATATTATTATTAATTATTAATTATTATTATTATTTTATTATTATATCAATTTTAATTTAATGCCCAGGCGACACCATAATAATTTCTACCATTACTATTTTACTATTATTATTATAATTCTGACAAGTGATTAAAAGAAATAAGCTGCATTAAATATTATTATTATATTTAATTATTTTCTATATATTATTATTATTATTATTATCTATGATATAAATACTCCAGCAAGCTCATGTTCTTTTAAATTGTCGATTTAAAAAAGGCTATAACCATTATCCACAAATGGATATCTGAGATTCCATATCACTAAACTCCTCTTCCAGTTGTAACCCCGTTATCCATAGGCAATTTTTTCTTGGCCCGCTCACTCAACCCATTTTCTATACAAGCCACTTGCAATTGAAATTGCCCCAGCTCATAATAAATATCTTATCTCTTCGATCAGACCAATATCTGGTCAAAAATTTCGCCCAATTATTTCAGCTTGAGACCACATTTTAAATATCAACTGTACCGTTGTTGCAACAGCATTCAATAAGATAATCTACACCGAATGTTATGAACTTTATGTTGCACAGTCATTATTTTTGTATAAGCTGTAGATTAACCCAGTCGTTGCTGGTGCAGATAATCTGACTCTACCTATTTGCAATTAAAGTAAAGCTTATTTTTGTAAACACTGTATATGGAACGCACATAAGGAAAACTCACCATAACCAACATGTGGTAGTGCCACTTCACCTCAGTCAGTATGAGTACTTAATTAAAGAGCGAAAACCTATCGTACTAGACCGATTTCTCTTCTCCCAATCAGAGACACTGGCTATAGTGTGAGCTCAGCTCACTTTCTCGTGCATATGAATAGATAACTCAGTTTTATTCAATCAAGGGAACAGACACAGGGTGGCCGACTTACATTCCGCGCTTATAGCTTCCCTAAATGCACCGCTCGGCTTCACAACCCCCAGGAGATCTTCTGTATTGGAAGGGCGGGTTTTCCTGGCAACATTTTCTATAGGGGTATTGCAACAACTCGACCGCCGCCCCGCGACTATGTCTAATTCGCGGCAGCAAGTATATAGACCGAGCAATGCCCTAGCTTGTTTGAGTAGTTGATTGGCTTTTGCACACATCTCACTACGGCACGATTTCTCCTCTGCTAGGCCTACACTCCCTTCTCCGCTACTGTTCCTGAAACTTAACAAAATCTTCTTCTTCGACGAGTCACCACTTATTTTGGCGTTCAGATTCAAAATTTTCATATTCACTTCCAACTCCTCTCTAAAAACTTTCTCCAACATTGCAACATGTCTCTGATCAAGAGTCGAACTGGCCAATCTAATATCGCATCATAAATAAACAAAAACATTTCTCTTACAATCTCCAACAAGATCGACATGAGGGCGCATGGGAAGGCACTAGATGACACGTGTTGTGTCTCTTGTACTTTAAATAGTTCAACAACTGATAGTTACCAAAAGGGAAAGTAATTAGTTGACAACTATCGTTCTTTGTTATCTTCGCTGATTGGGCCCGCTTATAGTACAGCCTGCCGAATATCGAAGCCGCGTTAGCAACCTTTCGCGAATGTTGCCAATTCTGCCAACTATTGATATCTTGTAACTCTTAGGAGCAGTAAATTGTCAGAGGTTGATCTCTGGTTTAATAACCTCAGATCAACGACTAAACGAACTCTGCCGCTGCCCGACTTTGGCAAGCGAAGCTCAGTCTGGAGAAACCCCCCATCGCCTTCGCCCCCGCGAAAAAGACCCCCGCGTTCCAACTTATTATATTTCCTTCTTGGCCTCTTCTCAAACAAGATGCGGGCGCTTACGTCCTACCCTAACCTGTCATCCGGGCGTGCCTTCAACCTCAACTCGTATGGATAATTTTCTGCCAACTCGCATAAAATTTCTTCTTTCAAGGAATTCTCTCTCTCTCCCCTCCCCTCTTTCACAACAGCTGCAACTCTCAATCCCCCTCCCAATAGTATATCTTTTACCCCTCCCCCTCCCCCTCCCCTCCCTTTCTCCCCCTCCCCCCTCTCCCATACGTTTCGTTATCCATCGGCGTTGTGAGTGAGAGCAAACAATCGTCTCACAGCTTTACATCAAGCCCGCCCCCGTTTTCTCGGTACTACGTACATATCAACCCTGTCCATATCATATAGTGCATCATGACTGCTCTTCATTCGCTTTATTATCTCTCGTGTCAGAGAAGGAAAGTTGTGATGCATAGTAGATAATTATAGAACAAGGACTTGCGTATTGCTTGCAAGAGTCCATTTTTCTCTTATTAATTCATAAGTTCTGCAAAGCTATCGCTCTTGCCGGTGAAGGAATTTCTGAAGAGATATATATTTTGAAGATGAAGATTCTAGTCGCTTCTGATTTTTATAAGATGTAATCTAAAATTTATTCTTAGAATGTAAGAGGAAACTCTCTAGAACGTACATGGAGAGATATTATATATATAATCTTCTATCACTCTTATCTGAGTGTAATGCTACATAATTCGTCTTCTCTGCTCGCAGATCATTATATAGCATTAAGTAATCGACACACTACACATCTTAAAAAGTTTCTACAATATAGACTCTCACAGTGGTTTTTGAGTGGCAATAACGACATGCCTAGAGTAGACTCGGATTTGTAAATTATTATGATATTCTGTTAGCGTAGGCTAATGCACATTGTAAAGGTCTTGTTTAAACCTTACCTAATAAATCAATTTTAATACTATCTCATTATTTAAATAAAATATTTCATGTCATAAGCCTCCTAATTTAGTCTAGGTCATCTAGGCTAAATTTGCCTCATAACGGCATCCCCCCTTTAATTCTAATTATCAGTAAGCTACCAACCATAGTCGATAGTAGGCTCAAACTTCCTCAATATATAGGTGTCGTAGCAAATAAGGATTCTATGTTAGGTTATATATTATACGATATTATTAATATAAATACATTTATCAAAAACTAACATTCTAGTATTCTAACAGCCTGAGCATACTAGCTTTATAAGATTGATAGTTGCCAGAAAACTCCCATATACTAACAATATTATTACCAGTATAAGTACTAACTAAGCATTATTTCTTAAATTTAATGTAATCTATTTCAATGCTCATCGGAATGGAGATAAGAAAATATCTATCTACTTTATTCCACTAAAATAACTGATTAGATACTAAATATATTTTCAATATTTCAGAAAGTGAGAGGTTTTCGTACTATACCCTATTATAATTAATTTAACATAATTTAATACACGTTATTATATCATTTTTTATAATATTAAACATAAGAATAATGGATTAATTTAAGTCTTCAGTTTGATCGCTTTTAAACCCCCGTCACTTCATTACCCAATTTCAGATTGGGGAGTGGGGGGAGCAGTCTGTATTCTCGTTTTTGGGGGACAGTGTATAGCGATACTCACAAGATTGTAATGCTCAGACCGCTCAAGAGTTTTAATCAAATATATTTAGTGTTATTATTCTCAATATTTATCAATTACAAGAGTTATGTCATAATAAAACTGTTTTGCCATCATCAATATGTACTTTCGATTCTATGTTTCATACATATCATTATTGTTATTGATTGTTACATATACTTTAAATTACTTATAATTTAGATAGCGATGATGTGTCAAAGAATCTCATCTAGCGACTTAACTCGTGTGGGATTTGGAGATGTACCGCTCACAGCGAACATCCTCTCTCTCGTTAAATACAACCTGGTAATGTATGTTCTGGTGGTGAGTGAGAGACGTGTGACATTCTAATAAGGATATACGGCACGCACTCTCGAATGTTACTGCTGATTTATTGTTTGTGTGACCAAATGTGAACGTACGTTGCACAATATTTAGTAAATTTAACTCTCAATATGACTGATTTTAGGTTATATCTCCAATATTTATAATAGTACTTTCCGATCGCTTATAGATGTTTACCTCGTATCTATGATGCATAGAGTACATGTCTTAACCTACTGTTGACTTTCTGTGCCAATATAAGATTAGCATAGCCATCATTATTATAGAAACTATTATAACCAAACTCGTGCAATCTCACAGCTCAGGTTATCAAAACTCCATATATATTTAACTCTTGTACCTCTATATAAATCATCTACTTGATACCATGGTGAGTATTACTCTCATCACTCAGTGTTGTCCCTGATAGGGTAGATTCTGTGATACTCTCGATACGATCACATTATCACTTCTTCCCAATGATAATCTCGACATGCATAGATAATTGTACTCGTTATACTCTCATGGTGTCTCGGCCGGCAATCGCATAATTATGTGCGTGCTAAGAGACGCTATACGCTTATGTATACACATTAAGCGAACTTCGCTCCGTTTCTCACAAATATTATTGATCACTCTATCCTCATTCACACACAAATGTGTTCGCATGCCTTCATCAAGCGCATATATCTCATATATAAAGAGAGAAGATCCTTCGTTCCCTACTTCAGAGCTGTACATTTTTGCGCCAACAAAGTACCTGTACCCGCCATCTGGCCCGGCGTAATACGATACGACTCTTCACGCGTACGCATGGCCTTTCGATAATATACAGGTTGCGCTTGCGAGTGATCAGTGCTAATGACGCGGTCTCATGATTTAGGATCGGACGCGGCCATTGCCCATGCCATAGGTTCAAAACAGTCGCTGTGGAGTGGGAAGTGCCGTGCAACGCGATCGCCATGTTGGTTAGATCTAATTACAACCCTCGTCGATACACAAATATGTGACCATACTACATTGTTGGACGCCAAAATACTCTCCCATCTATTTTAGATTACCCTTGCTATCAACCGGTGTGCGCAAAGTACACAGTATTTGTTGTACTCGCGAAAAGTCTCCTTAAGCATAAGACCATTCTAGACATTGTGACCAAAAGCTCGGTTATCGAGAAACGTTTTATAACAGCGTACATGGCGATCATCTGAGATCTATAGCGCTCTTTTTATTCTTATCGAATCTTCTATCTTATGTTGAATTCTGTTGAAGAAGCGCCTCGCGACTGAGTGCATGTGTCAGATGCGTATATTGCATCGATATCACCCTGTTAGCTCGAAGTTCTATTAATACGCTTATTAGCGAGAAGATCCTTATTATCTTAGTCGTATCTATATTTCTAATGTAAATAATGAATTATATAATACTCGACTATATTTTACTCTCTCTGTGATGTATATGATATATAAGTCATCTCTGTTAGGTGTAGTACTTGGTAGACTTTCTTCATATATTTATTTCTGTACTGATCTGGGTACGTTCTTGTTTATATAGTATATATATGATTGCCATTATTCTCGGTATCTCTCCCCCTCTGTGATAGGGTTTATAGTGGGATATTAGTTATAATGACCTGAGTTTATTAGTAGATAGAATAAATAAATTTCTAGTTAAAATGTCGTCGGGGCAATATCATAATTAATTCCTCAAATCATGATTCTTCTACCGTTGTCAGAGTGGTATAGATATAATCTGTAATTGATGTAGAGCATAGTCAATAGAATAGAGTTCTCTAATAAATTTAGCATCGTTATCCGCTGTTATTGAATCGAAGCTGGATAGTCGAGCAATCTCCATATATTATTCATACTTACATAGTTACGTTGATGGAAGCTTACTTACCCTCCTCTATATAGTTATTCATGATACGAAAGACTTATATTCTCATATCTAGGTGTCTTAGTTAGATGACTAATAGTAGTAACTTATTACTATTATTACTTATAGATAACTTATAAATTTGGTATATTATATGTAACTCAATCGGCTATTTAAGTGGGAGTTTCAACTGAATATCATGATGTAATACTATAGTACTTAGTCAGTAATAGTTTGACGCCTAATAGCTATGACTCTCACTCTCTCTGGTCGGGTGAATTATTTAATTAAAGTAGTGTTAGATGAATTCGTAGGTTTTTGTATATACTGAATCTAATTATTCGAGTGGCCTCAACTCGATTTGTAAAATGAGTGGATAGATTGGCATATGAAGGGAATGACTCTTCTTCCCCTTTTTTCCTCTAGAGTAGATGGGGGAAATAAGGTGACTTCTCACCAGGATTTGCTAGGCTTCATGGTCATTTTCTCTGGTTCTCGTTTTCGATTCCTGATTTCGGTATATATTATGAATGTTGAGTTCCTATACTTTCTATCATTTACTACCTTCTCGTGATCGTGAGGTAGACTATCTATACTAGGGGGAGTAGTGATGGGGGTTATGTATATAATATATATTATATAATTGATTTGGATATACCGAGTATTACTCACAATTAGCCAATGATTGATTTCCTCATCGTTTGAAACTTATTAGGTTGACTTTCTCATTATTAGTACTGCTATATTATTAACGTAGTGATGTTTTTTTTATTTTTATACTGCGTATTTCCTTTATAAGATGCCATTTTTTTTTTTATTTTTTATTATTGCCTTTATATTTAAGGGGAAAGTTTTATGCCTATTGCGATAGGGTTTCTTGTTTCACTGCTTTTTTTTGGGTGGGAGTATATTGAACTGTTTTTATATTTTATAATTATATATATTATTATATGTTATATTATTGTGTGTGTGTTTGTGTTTATTTTAATCGGCACTTATTTTTCTCACATTCTCACTGTATAATAATATATAAAATAATATATATATATATATATTTTGTTTATTATATGATTCGCGTTTGTATTTCATTATTCTAATCTCTTTGCATAATTCAAATGTTTTGTTGTTCGTAGTCTACTCTTTATTAATAAGGGTCGCCATATTCTCTTATATATATATTGTATATTATATATAGTATTATGTATTATAAACTCATATTAGTAGTAAGGGTTTAAAGATACAGATGGTATATAAAATAGTTATTCCTTCTCTTTCGACATTTTTCTTCGGATTTCTTACATGTAATTAATGTAATAATGATATGTATCAATTTAAAAATAATCAATAATTATAAATCAAATCTAATATACCATAGATATATACTACCTAATGACCCTATAGTATTATCTCATACATAGTCTAATTTATAGATAGTATGATATTATAATATAATTAAATATTTACTTATAATATGATCATACCAAAACACATATTTTTCCGGCTTATTATACTCAATGACCGAAGCTTTAAACATATTCCTCTCATATTTATATATAACGTGAGCCATATTACTTTCCTATTCCCTTTTTTTCACTCAATACAATGCCAGGCATTTCTCGGGCAGCATTCACGGTGACTCTTTTTTACAACAATGGTGCCATACAGAAGAGTCATTTACAAATCTTATAGTTATTAATTAATAAAATCAAATAATTAAAAATTTAATAATAAACAGTAAGGTAATCTCCATTTTTGTAGTTATAGTATACAAAGTGTTATACAGCCGATGTACTCAAAGTCATATTATGAGAGTGATTATACAGGATTATCGTGTAGGGCATAGAGTAATAAATCCCGCCCTTAATAGTATTATATATATAATATATATATATATATAATAATATATATATATTTATTATATTAAATATATAGTATATAATATATTATATATATTATATATTAATTCTATAGAGCAACAAAGAATATATATATATATTATATATATATATATATGGATATTATATCGCATGTTACTCCGGATTTTTATTTGCGGGAAAAATGGTATAATATAATAAATACAGACAGCACGGTGAGTTATTTATTATTCCGAGGATTGGGTTATATAAGAATATCAAAAAGGTGTGAGAAGAAATAATAACTCAAGCTCAATTCACAGATTAGACGGAATCCCTCAGTGATGGTCACGACTCTGACTTTTTAAAATGAGAAGTAATTAGTGAAAGAAGAATAAAATCAAGAAAATATATAATTGAGACAATATCTAGAATAGTTTCTCTCCATATAAAGAAATCATAGTTCCAAAACACCAAACCTTAAATTTCTAATATTCTACATTCGAAAATTCATTCCGAAGTCAGAGGTATATATTTTGTGTTCATAAGGGTGAATACACTAGGTAGGTATAGGAAGAATGCAGATGTTTTTAAACTCCAACGAGACTTGCTGATGAAATATTTTCGAGAGATAAGGCTATATAGGCTATTTTAAAGTACGCTAGAGAATAGTGATCAAAAAATTATTTGGTAAAAGTACGTGGTAACAGGCTTTTATATTAAGTACTTACGATTAGCGTTAAGAATTATATTTCCATATCCAGATTATAAGGCTATAGAATCTCGAAGTCCATCATAAAATGTGTACTAAATAACAATATTCCTAACTTTTGATAATTATAATTGATTGACTGGAAGAAGAAATGTAATATTCTACTACAAATTATGAACAGATAATCTCACCTATACTCTTTATGTAAAGCCATCTAATTTATCATCGATTAGTATGATAAGTAAGTTTAAAAGACAGACTATTATATTTATGTTGATAAAAGGTAATATATTAGGATTTGTAAAGTAAAAATGAGGTGGGAAGATGAACCTTTGAGGAATAATCACAATTAAACATAGTATAAGTGGAGAGATATGGTAACCTTCCATATAACTCAATAACCGTGATATGGAACGATCTGTATAGAAATGACTTAGATTACTATTGGTATATAGCCTAAATGATAATAGGAGTAAAGAATATATAGAAAGGTATATAGAGCCTACATAATAGTGTAAAGTATACGTGCTATATCTGGTTCATAACCTTTGGTAATATATTTTATAAGCCGTATATCATCATCAAACTATGGACTTATATTATTATATGAAAGTTAGATCACATATTTAATATATATATTATAATATTAATATATATATATATATATATATTATAATATATATATATATAATATATAATATAATATATAATATATATATATAATATTAAATCGATTAGTTAATCTTTGCTAGATTATATACTTTTATTTTTATTTTTTTATTTATACAGTACTAAACCTAACACTCACTCGAGGTACTAAAATAAATGTTATGGACTCTTTATCAAAGGAGGGTAGTGCAGAATAGATAAAATATTAAGAAAACCCACCCCTATTCTATAACTTAAGTCAGCTAAATCTACTATCGTAGTGAGCGCAGGCGTGGGTATTTTATATTTATAGAGCTGAGGTAAGATTAAATATACTCATTGAATAAAACAGTAAGAATAAGTCAAAGGTAAGTTTCTAACAAGAATATACAGATAGATTACTTGGTTAAAAGAAAGATATATATATATAGAACCTCATCGTAATACGAATCATAAGTACTTGAGGGTTTTCTTATATATTCTACGAGCTATAAATAATTCTAATTTGCTCAGAGTAGCATAGGACATCGCACCTTATGTTATAGATGATCATAATATGAATAGTGACGAGCGTACGCGATATATATTTTTATAATTATAGATATACTATATAGTATATGAGTGGTTATAGAATTACGATACGGGTCAGCTATTCACACTAGAGCTCATATTGCCACTGTAGTTACCTATTACAATATAGTATAGTGCAGCCAACTCGTACTAGTTTGCAAGAAGTAGAGGGTCATATAGGGGTTTGTAATATAAAGATATAAGGGAAAGTTTATTTAATTTCTTAGCTTATAGATCTCAACCCGTATATATCCATATAGAAGGCTGGAGCTCAGGTGCCCCTCTCACTCATCCCCTAGATTTGAGAACAGTACTCCATACAAAACTGGAGTAACTGTTCAGAGAAAAAAATTAACTCACTACGCTAATCTCACCTATGAATTTATAGAGGTCCTAACCTTTAGTGACAACCATTATGTTTATATAGGATTTCCAAGACAATATTATAGTATGTATATATAGTTTAGGTAACAATGAAATGTATTTATGTGTATTCACAGGTGGTAACTCAGTTATAGAGCCAGTATTTGATATGAAAGTAGGGAAAGTGATTTTGAGAGGCTACTATGATATATATATATATATAATATATATATATTACTATATGATATATATATGTAATTGATTTTTTGAGAGGGTAAGATATAAATAGGTGATAGTTTTAAAGAGTAATCATTTAATCTCATATAAAATATAGGTTATGTGGTGATCCACCGGGTAATAAGTCCCATCTAAGTATCGGCATATAATAAATATGAATCAGAACTGACTGATAGCTGAGAGGGCATGCTCAGTATTGCAATAAGTAGGTAAGTACAGATTTAGATATAATAATGTATAGTATAATAGATAATGGAAGAGTATTGTAGTTACATACTCTCGTATGTAATAACTATATATAGTGTAAACAGTATATATTAGTGTGTAAGTACAGTACTGTAGTAGTAATAATATACTTGTATGAAAGTGATAGGAATAATAGTAGAGATAAATACATGAAATACCTTAAGGGAAATCACTCTACAATTACAGTGAAATATGATGGAGTAAGATAGGATATATACGGTACTCCTAATTATTACCTAACGAGTAAGCTGATATAATTATAGGAAGCGATACAGATAGTAGATAATTATCTAGACAGTAATAAGCAAATAGAAGGAGGTAACCCAAGGAATAGTGAGCTATTACGAGAGTCGCGATCGCGTACCTAATACTATATAACTCTCGGTCAAAGCTTTGTGATTAATGTCAAGCTGCATTACTCACGCAAGACTCACCTAAGTTACACTAGCAGTAAGTACTTAATATAAATTCATTATAATAGGAATAGTAATAGTCACCAGTATTTACCCTCTGAACTATCTATAGAAAGCTATATTAATATTATGAAAGGAAGGGATATATGATGACTCATCAGATAGATCCAGTGAAATGAGAGTTTAAGAAAGTGAGTTTCAAAGACATTAGTAGATAATTACATGAGAGCTATAGGAGCGAAGTTTGATACAGGTAATCTAGTAACAAGCTAACTAATTTAATTATGAGGATTGTATGTTAAACTCCTAATAATGAAGCCTTCCAGCACTGATAGAAATATAATAAGTTATATATTAGTATATATATATATATTTAAGACGATAGAGAGTAGAGAGTATTGAACAAGGACAGGGCGCTTCAGTCTATCAGATAAGTCAACATACTCACCTTCAAAACACCGGGTAAGTGAAATATGACCATAACCGGGTACATAGTCTTATCTATGGTGTTTAATAGTTATATATACTTAGGATCTTTTACTATACTATATCTTATCATCTATCTAGCAGACTATCTATTATTATCTATCCTATCTATATATCTATTAATCTATTATCTATCTATCTATATCAGTATTATATTATCGGTTATATATATATTATTTATTATATATATTTTATTATATAATTTAAATATATATATATATATAGTATATTATATATATATATATATATATATATATATAATATACTATATATATATATATAATAATAATAAT